>CM065393.1:35170000-35332500 GCA_033060915.1 Euryodendron excelsum | reverse complement strand
GAAAAACATCTTCAATTGAGGGGTCAATGAAGAGTAAAAAGTATTTATGATGTGCCATTTAGGGAACCCATGATGTGGACATAAGAAAAGTCGGTCCTTAAACCTCTCCCAACATTGTAAGAAGGTCTCACCACTATTCGGTGCAAATTGGAAGATGACACGACGTAGTGCTTCAGTGCGATTTTTAGGGAAGAACTTTTTCAAGAACTCCCTTTGCAGTTTATGCCACGTATGTATGAACATATGCCTTAATGAATTAAACCACATCTCGGCCTTGTCCTTTAGGGTGAAAGGGATAAGTTTCAACAGTAAAACCTCTTTAGGACATGAATTATCTTGGAACAGTGAGCATGCATCTTCGAAATCTTTAATGTGTGTGTATGGTTGTTCCGAATCATAACCGTGAAATTGAGGTAAGGCAGGTAGCATTCCAGGTTTAATATTTAGTGTGGTCTGGTGTGCAGGAAGTACTATGGCAGAGGTAGGAGTTTACCTTTGGGGATTCATGTAATCCCTCATAGTACGGTTATGGGCGGCATCATCTCCTTGGTTACCTCCTCTTTCAAGGTTGTCATTGTTGCCATCATTAAGGTTTGCCATTGGAATGGGCTCTAGGTCAACAATCAAGGGAAAATTGGAAAGGTCTATTGGACTACGGCGAGTGGGTGATGGAGTCAAGTGACCTGGTGGAAGACTACGCAATGGATCGACTCGAACTAGACGGCGTGTGTGATCTTTAAAATATGAGGACATACATATGTAATGCACACAAAAAGCACGTACAGTCCAACCGAACCTCCAATCTCCTCAGAAATATCAACTCCGTTGCCCACAAAACAAGTAATTTACCCTAGTCGAACCTCCAATCTCCGTATGTAAAGCAATACCACCAACAAGTAATTAGCACATAACCTAATCGCCTCTAAATCCGCCTCCTATCTAAATGAATGCCTAGACCCCTAAAAAGAAAGAAAAACAAATAAATCCTAAAACTAACACAAAAAGGTAGAACAGGGTTACCGATATGGCCTTAGTCGTCGCTTTCCTTGCTGTGATGGATGGATGGCGAAGCAATCCGTTGGATTTCGGGTGGACTGAGGTTCGTGTTCTAGCACCCCTCTTGCGGTCCCTTGTGCAAAAATATGCTCCCCGGCAACGGCGCCAAAAATTGCTTGATCGCTATCGAGTTAGGTGGTGCTCAACCACAAGTGCACGGGTCGCGATACAATATAGAATCTCGAAAGTACGAGTATCGTCCCTCAAGGAGCAATGCCAAGATGATCACAAAAACTCTCTAACACTACACTCAATCCTAACTTAACTCAACTTATGCTTCTACCAAAAGAGAAAAGAAAAATCACGTATTTGGTTATGTCGAATGGGTTAAACTAGATCTAAATAATGAAAGTGAATAAAATTGATTAAAAATTTATAAAGAAAATGACTCAGAATCAATTGATTTGATTGATCAAGTTTCTCGAAATCCCAATGAAGGTTTTATATAACTCAAATCCTTTGACTACGTCATGAGTCTCGGATTCGGAAGATTCAGCTTTGTAACCAGTAGTTCCTTCAATCTTCAACTTCTAGAATAGTTCGGATTGTTGTCAGCAAGGACGTGCATCATCGATTCATGCAACACATATACGGAATCCAACTCATGCATAAACGTTACAAGGCAGCATATATACTAGAACGAATAAGCGTTACCGAATATAATAGAATGCCCAGGTTTTCAAAAGTATCTAGAACGAAGAAGAATTATGAGAAGAATAAAAATCAAGAAGATGTAGCAGTGAATTCAACCTTACCTCCATTGTTTATCCTTGACCCTTGATTAATCTTCACAATCGATCCCGAGTTGAGAGAGTTAGCCGCTCATGGCCATGGAAAACAATTGACTATGTATTGAAAACTTTCTAGAATGTAAAAACTATAAACGAACTATGAATCTTGAACTAATTACAAAAACTATGGATTCTTGAACAAAATCTTGAATTAAAGCAATAAAACTTGAATTTAATGGGAGTAATTACAAGAATAATGACAAACCTAATTACTCCTATGAATCTAGACTAAAAAGTAGTAAAAACCCTAAAGAAATCGTCCCCCTCTCCAGAAGATCGAAGAGATATATATATAGATCGCGAGCTGAGTCCTAATAGGAATAAGAAACTTCGACCCAAAATCCTTCTTAGAGTTCGAACCCTCCTCAGGACGTTCGAACCCTCAAAAGCCTGAATTACACATTTTCCTTCTTATGGTTCGAACGCCTGTTGCCCTTTATAATCAGGGTTCAAACCCTAAGGCCTGCACATGCATCTTTTATTTGACCAACTTCTGATAGTTCAAACCCTCATATGGGAGTTCGAACCCTAAGGCAAAAATATCATTTTCTTCAACTCTTGCTAGCCATAGTTTGAATGCCCAATTCCTTCTTGTCTTCACCGTTCAAACGCCCAATTCCTTCTTGCACAGCTTTGCAAAACCTCTTCAACGGTGCATCTTTCATTTCATTCTGAGCTACGGAGGATAAGTTGCACGTTTCCTAAGACAAATCCTAGCAACGGCCCCCGATATGCGTGCCCGCACTCCAGATTGTTTCTATGAGTCAAAATCCTCTTCTTTATCAACATTTACCTGCAACGAACTCAAAATACAACTCTTCAGTACAATATACGTTAAAGAGGCTATAATTAACCTAATCTAAAGCTAACTTATGTCAGTTTAGTCGCATCGAACTGCATTTATGCAGCTTAATCAACGAACGTCGGAAAAAATGCGCTGTGCGAATCAAGTGCAATTCTAAGGTATGATCCAACCGTATGCAAGCCGTACACTTCATGTGCACATGGCCTATTAGGTGCTCGCACGCCAGACAATAGCTCTGTTTTTACTCGGCGAATATAAAGCTGCTTTGGCATAATTTTTGGGAGATTTGATTTTTCTACTTATATTTTCTTAGACGTAGCTTTGAAGGACTAGTTTTAGAGAGAGAAATTTATTTTTCTTGTAATTTTCTTGCACTTTTCCTTACTTTCTTAGTATCCAAACTCTTTAATTTCATTCAAGTAATGTTAGATTTATATTTCTACAAGCTTTCTATCATGGATTTGCTAATCTTCTACTTGGATGCATGATTACACCCTAAAGTGTAATCATAAGCCTTTAATTTGCACATTATTAGACTTAGATTGTAGTTAATTATCTTATTTTAGTTCAATAATTGATTAATTGTGTTTTGTGTGTGCTTTGTAGATTATAGAAGCTAATAAAGGCAAATAGACGCAAAGAATGATCAAAGTGAGTTCAAAACGAGCAAACAGGTGATGAGAAGTCCAACCTATCTCGGTATTTTTGCCATATCTTTTCACTCTAATATCCGATTAAGTTGATTTTTGCATCATTGAAAAGAAGACTTCAAGCTTTCTAACTTTGCCTCTAATGTGCATCGGCTGAATCGAGCTCTAGGGTGGTCAACTCAAGCTTAAAAATTGCTGGATCAAATAGTGATGAATAGTACTCGTCCGAATGATTTGTGTGCGTCCGTATTGTTCACCGTTCGGACGGTCACTATTCACTATCTGATGAACAGTACCCATCCAAACAGTGCGTCCGGACGGTTATTGTTCACTGTCTGGACGAATTTCAGACAGGCTTCAGACGCACTGTCTGATGATTGTTCGGACGGTTATTGTTCATTCAGAATGCATTTTTTGCGTTTGAAGCTGTATTTTTTTTATAATTTTTTTGAGTAATTAGGGTTAGTTTGAGATAGAGGGGCGGCGGGAGAAGCTCCAAGAAGGTTAGTTTTTCCATTTTTCTTCATTTTTAGCTTAAATTTAGCCTTGTAGTTGTAGTATTTTGTTAAAACTTGTAATTTTTCTTCATTGTATTGTATTTTCTTTCACTTTCTTGCATTTTCTTGTACTTTTCTTGTAACCAAACACTTCTATTGCTCAAGTAAAATTTAGATTTAATTCCTTATGCTTTTTCTTTACATTTTATATGTTTTTCTAATGGATTCAAGTAGCTAAGAGTTTGTATTGGGTTTAAATGTGAAAATCACCAAAGAAATCCAAGGGTTTCAATGGAGGTACCTCATGTATTAATTACCATATTTTTTCTAGATTTTGAATTCCTAGTAATTCCATATGGATGTTTTAGAAAACCTAGATTATTGACTAAGTTTGGAAATTTTTATCACCCAAATTGATGGTATTAATTTAGGGGTTTTTACTAGAAAAGATCTCCACAATTGCTAGGAACTAATTATCATCAATTGATTGTAAAATTTCAAGTAATTTTTAGCTTAAATCTTTACATGATTTGTTTCCATTTTCCATGCTTTTATTATGAGTTTAATTAGATAGTTTTTAGATTGGGCTCAAATGTGAAAATCACCCACATAATCCAAGGAATTCAATGGAGGTATCTAATGAATTAATTACCATATTTTTCTAGAATTCAAATTTCTAGTAATTAGATGTGGAATTTTAGAAAACTTGAATTATTAACTAAGTTTAAGGATTTTCATCACCCAAATCGATGGTATTAATTTAGGACCATTGACTAGACAAATACTCCATAATTGCTAGAAATTCATTCTCACACATTGATTGAAGATGCCTTAGAAAATCTAGGTTGTTGACTATGTTTGGCTAATCAATGCACAAACCACAAATTTGGTATTGACTAAGTTAAATCGATGGTATTAACGTTTGATTCCCCATTGAACATGTATCTAATTTCAATTGCTTGAGAATAATTGGTTTTTAAAAGTTAAATCTTTTGAATCAAACACTCTTAAATGTTGTGTTTAATTTGAGTTATAAACCCCATTGGAAACCTTGGACGAATTGAGTGATTGGATCAACTGAACCCAATTCCCTTTTAATTGCTTTAAATCTAGTTTTAATTTGCTTTAATTTAATTGTTTAGTTATTAATTACTTTAATTTTCTTTGCACTAGTTTAGTAATTCAAAACCTCCATCAAAAATCAAAACATTTTCAGTCTTTTTTATTTTTTCTTTTATTTTAGATTCAATTAGCACAATTTCAATTGGACCCTAGTTAGGTTAGTGCGAGGTGAATGCTAGAACTTATATTTGGTTAGGTCCTTTAAGAGAGAATGATACTGGATCTTTCGATTTATTCTTTATCGTGACCCCCATACTCTTGCGGGGTAACTAACTCCATTTGTAGGAATATTGCATTTGGAGGCGAGTCAATGCAATTATGAAGATCTACCAAGGAATTCAAGGTTTTCAATGGAGATATCTAGAATTCAATGATTTATCCTAAGACTTCTCTAAATTCATCTTAATTGGGTTGTAGATCTATAGAAAACTTAGATTCATAATCACTATTAGTATTTTCTATGCAAAATTCTTAAATTGGTATAGGAATTACACAATTAATGGTTTGCTTCCATGATTCTTCGAATTGAATAAAATTTATACTCTATTTTGTATGAATTTAAGGTTTTTATGGTCAAAATTCTCTGAATTCAAGATCCATGGAGAGATCTTTGAGTTATCAAATCCTTTATGAAATTCCTGTAGGAATTGATAGATTGAATCAATTGTATCCAACCCCTTTAAATTACTTTGAATTTCATCTTAATTAGTTTTAAGTGCTTATTGAATCTAGTTGTTAATTGCTTAATTTGCTTTACTTTATTATCTAGTTGTTAGTAATCTCATTTCTCAAAACCCAAAAGATTATTGTTTTTTTTTACTTAGATTCAATTTACTTAGTTGTTGCTCAATTCAAATTAGTTTAGTATTCTCTAAGTGTTAGTAGCCTATATTTGGCTTGGTTTTTGAGGAAATCAACTCCGATTCTTCCGGAATTATACTTCAATAGCGACACCCATTCTCTTGCAGGAGCTTAACATATAACATCTTTCGAAGCAAGTCATCTATACTATTATAAAGCAAACTCTTGAGTTTGGTGAAGATGGTAAAACTTCAAATTAAAAAAAGTGTCACTTTTAGGTACAGATCAAGAAATCCTTAAAAAACACATAAATTACTAATATTGTGCATAACTTTATCTAACTCAAAGGATAAAAGAATAAAATACTAATTTAAATTTTGTAACCACTCACTAATTATTTCCTATTTTTTCTCTCTCACTTGCTCAAACTAACCATCCACAAAGTGGGGGCACCCCTTCTATAAAGGCAACACCTTAGTTGGTGAAGGTTATCACAGTTTACTTAAAAAGACTAATATGTAATTTAATAGTGCGGTTAGTAGGAGTTATGAGCACACTGAGCTAATGAGGTTAACTCAATAAGCCATGTTTAATTTTAGTTAAATGAATAACCACGAGATAGTGGAATTATAGGCACACATGTGTACACCTACTTTAGAACAACAACATAAATATTAACTTGTTTGATCCTAACGAACCCTTCTGATGAAAAAGGATACATGTCACTGACCTTTCATGCACCTTCAGCTAATGCGTCATTATGTTTTTTATTTTGTCTGGAATTTTCAGTTGAAAAATGCAGTAACGCATGGTAAATTCCTTGAGTCTTGGCATTCCTCCTTCCTCGTGAATTAACTTTGTTGGATATAAGGATCTAAGTTTCAATACTTCAAGTTGAGGAAAGTTAGCAGGTTCTCCGGAGCAAACCATCTTCTGCCCAACGTATGAAATGCTCTCTAGTTTCAAGATCTTTAGTTTTGGTAATTTCTTTAGAGTCTCCATTGGGTCCTTTCTCAATCGAGTGTCCCCAAGGGTTGAGGTTTGGGGGCAGTTTATCATGTTGGGGTAATTCCCACATCCCAATCTTCAGGTGCAGCTTACAAAGATTCTCATATTGAGACAAATTCAATGCTGTAGAAGACAAATTCAATGTTGAAGGTCTCTAATGTGGAGAGGCACAAGACAAATGCAACTTTTATAGACTGTGATATGGGGGTTGCATCTGATATTACCTCAATGTCATGCTCGCTCTGTAAATTGATTTGCAATGTTCTCAAATTGGTAAGCTTGCGCAACCAGTTGGTCTCTAAAGTGGCAGGAGGCTTCCCGTAGAGGGTTTGGAGATTTGGTAATGAAATTTCAATTGGACCGTACTCCGTGAACTTGGCCTCATGGAATGAGTGAGCATCGCAATCCAAAGGTAAGTGAATATGTCTTAATTGTTTCATATTCCAAATAACAGTAGGAAGAATGACATTAATATTGCAAGTGACACGCCACGACATCTTTCTAATATTTTTTCACCAATATTCTTCAATATTGGAGGGAGAGGGTCACTTCCTTCATTCATATTCTCGGCACTTGAGGGGCCCCTAACCATTGTGAAAATGAGGTTTCGGCTTTTTTTGGGGTCTAAGGGTTGTAACTCATGCACAGAGCTTTGCCCACTCACATGTACACCTACATCTCTGTTTTGAGAAGTATTATTCTACTGCCACTCTCAGAATTGTTAGGGATGCCATTCGTTAGACCATAATCCTATGGTTCGGTTTGCCATAAATCATCAATGACAATTATATACTTTTTTTGGCTTAAAAATGCGAACAAATTAGCCTGACGTCGTGCTCCCATTTCTCTTTCTCCAAGCCCACTTGTCTTGCTATGTCACGCAAAAGATCTACTATGTTTGGCTGCCGAGAAACAAAAATCCAAGCTGAACACTGGAATTTTCCTGGAACAGTGTTATAAACTATTTTAACAAGGGTTGTTTTACCCAGACCATCCATCCCACCAACAACATTCACTTCGTCAATGTGGGAGAAAGCTCATCTTGGATCCCATGCGTCTCCTTCATTGCGGCCACTTCTTTCTCTGATTGTCTGGCATTTTTTTTATACTCTCTAATTCTTTCAATCTCCACATCAAAATCATGAGCAGTTTTGTAGTACTTGAGGGTGGATTTGGCACTCTTCAGCCAACCAAGATGCCCCTTCTTCTCTTGTGGTGCTATCTGAGGGACGTATGTCTCCCCAATATCGTCCACATTGTGAGCAAGGACTCTAATATTATTAAGCAAGTTGGCTTCCACTCTGCTACCGCCTTGCTCATTGTTAGCATCGGCATCTTCCAAGTAAAGCTTGCATATAACCCATCTCATTTTCGATCCACTCCATGTCTTGTTTCCACTTGAACAAGCGAGAACCAGCTTGGACAACTTGATAACCTAACATGCTTACAGCTTGTTTAAGAGCTACAATAGCGCTGGCAATAGTTTTTTCCGCCATCTTTGCTTTTCTTACTCCAACTCAACGAAAAGAGTAGTTTGAGGTACAAGAACCTTCAGCTGGGTGTTGAATAAACAGGCCTGGATATGGATCTCTTTCTAAAGACTAAGACAGTGAACCCCTTCTTCAGTTGGTCACTATGTTTTAACTTACATTTTGTAAGGGTGGTGTTCTGGCTAGGATAAGGCCAACTTTGTTGTCAATATAATGATCTCACACAAAGGATGCCAAAAAATGACCTGTAAAAACACAAAGACTAGGTGCAGCACTGGTTTCCCTTTTGTCTTCTCGTTTCATCATTTTTCTTTGGGCTCCCGTCATTTTGTACCATTTTCGTGTAAAAACCCATGCCATATCTTTCACAACTTTCTTGTTTAATCCGGAGACCAACTCCTATGGTTGGGTTGATAACCCAGCCAAATTTTGGAAAACTTCAATTAGTGTCCAAAATATCATTTGATAAAAAGGCACAAATTGTCAAATTACTGCAAACTGCTTTGCACCAGTCGGCCAGCTGACGTATTTCCTAGACATTATCTTCCCTAGCCAAGTTAGGTAAATTATGAAACATATGACAAAGATTCATATTTTCTAATTGTTAGGATTATTGGCCTATTTTGTTGATTGTATTGTTTGAGAGTTCATTGGGCCTTGAGTGTGTGAGGTTTGAGTGAATGGGGAAGCAATGTAACTGGTTTTAGGCTTAGTCTTGGCTATCTCTCAAAGCCTCAAGAAAAAGTCTCAAGGCGAAAGCAAGGGTAGTAAACCAAAGCATCAAAGAAAGACAAGGAAGAGAACTGCACACTGGCACCCTCTCCTTTGCAAGAAGCTTCTTCTAGCAACCAGAGAAGTGTGCCACTAGGCGCACTATGACTGCGCACTGATGCACCCCCAATTTGAAGTACCTCCAGCTACAACGCATTGCGCCTCTAGGCGTGCCTCTAGCATGCCCCTCTAGAGAACTGCGCTAGTAGGCGCGCCTCAATTATGCACTAGGCACGCCCCTGCTTGAAGAAAAAGTCATCCAGCTCCAGTGAACCACACCACTAGGTGCATCAAATTGCGCACTATCGCAGTAAGGCGGTTTTGCTCAAAGATGCCTTTTCAGACCTTGAGCTATGTACTGAAAGAGAAATAAAGCACCTTTAGCCACATTGGAAACTTGTGAGAGTCATTTCAATTGCTCTGCCTCTCTACAAGAAACCTCATTTACTTGATTTACAACGATCAATCATTCACCCAACTTGGGGGATACACTTTGGTGAGATTGAGAACTAAGAAAAGAGAGATCTTGAGTCTTCTTCTTCTTGATCATCCAACAAGCTTTTGCAAGTTAAAAGAGAAGACTCTCTTCACCATATTTTCCTTCTATTCCATACAAGTGACGATAGTGGCTTGAAGGACTTCAAGTCATTGAAGATTCACTAAGGATTCGGTAAGGTTCCAAGTGCTCTTGAATCAATTTGTGGATGCGAGTAAAATACAAGTTGAAGATGCAAGTCTAGTGTTGTGAATTCAACAAATGTAAAGGGTTGTAAGATCTCTTGTACTATTGATTCATTTATAGTGCTTGGTTAGAGGTAGACTGGGTCTCGTGATTTTCTCCCGCAAGGTTTTCCACACTAAAAATCTTGTGTGTTGATGGTGCATGCTTTATTTTCAGTTTATGATTTGTTTTTAGATTCATCATTGCAAACACAAGTTGAAAATGATTAGAGAACTAATCATAGAGTTCTTTTGGTACTAATGTAAAGGTTCAAATTCACATTCAACCAAGGGTTATGTACCTATTTCATTGTAAGTATCAAAATTATTGCCAGAATTTATTTAGTGATTTGTGTGCATATATGTGTAAGATCGTTGGAGGCATTACTTAAAATAACATACTAGTGGCTACAGTTTCCAGATTATGAAAGCACTGTCGAGTGTCAAGATAGGAATTTGTTTAAATTTGAATCATATTTGTTTTCTCTGATTTTCCTAGTTTGTAGTCTTTGGCTTTAAACTAAAACCCTTTAAACAGTTATCTTTGCCTAAGCTACACTCTTCAAAATATTTTGGAATTTTTTTATTAATTGCTTTTAAATTATTTATAATTCATGATCACTTTCGATCGTGTAGTTGTTTTATTTGGCTGTCTTTTGATTGTGAGTGAAGTCCCACGTTGCCCGGATACGAAGGTCATCACCTCCATATATACCCTTGAGCAACCTCACCTTATAAGCCGATTTTCAAGGTTGAGTTAGGCCCATGGGTAGGACTGTAAAACGAACCAAGCTACTCGAACTCGGCTCGCATTCGGCTCATTAAAAGCTCGTTTGAGATTAGCTCGTTATGTAAACAAGCCAAACTTAAACACATTTTCAGGCTCCTTAAGGTTTTCAAATCAATCTTAAACAACCCACTATTCGGCCCGATAAGTTTATATACACTAAAAATTCAAACTATTTGAGCTCAGCTTGTGTTTGGCTCGATTAAAGCTCGTTTAAACTTGATTTGAAAGTTAAACAAACCAAACTTGAACATATTTTCAACCTCATTACAGTTTTCAAACCAAACTTAAACAATCCACTAGGCCGGCTTGGCTCGTGTACAACCCTACCCATGGGTTCTTCAACATGATATTAGAGTTGGGTTCTGAAGGACCTTTACCTCTTGAGACTACTCAGCTCATGCTCTTACATCACATCTTCACGCATCGAGTAAGTGAGGGTATAAGTGAAGTTCTACACCTCTTGAACCACTTTGCTCACGCTCTTTCCTCACATCTTCACGCTTCGCATAAGGGAGGTTGTGAGTAAAGTCTCACATCGCCCAAATATGAAGGTCATCACCTCCATGTATACCCTTGGGCAACTCTCACCTTATAAGTCAATTTTTAGGATTGAATTAGGCCCATGAGTTCTTCAGCATTGATCTCCCCTGTCATGCTTGCTAAATTCTAAGCAAATATTTCTTAAAGCAGAGGCTTATCCTTCATCAATCAAATCCCTGAATATAGATGGTGGAAACTACATGAACAAATATTTGCGGTATCAAAACAGATGAAACATCGTATATCAGGAAATTTCTGGTAAAAATTCAAATTGGAGAATTGGTTTTGTTCAAATTGTCAAACTCAAAATTGGAGGGGGAAATTGAATCCGTAATTTACTGACATTTATGTGAATATTCAATGAATTTCCAAATCATAGCATGACTTGTGAGTTGTGAGCTGATATATAAGCTTTTAGATATTCATCCAAGTTTGTCAAATAGGACCAGATTTTAATTTTTAAAAATTTTTTTGTTGCCTTATTTTATTGCTTATATTGAAACACCGTAAGTCCGTGACACTGGAGTTGATGGTCGTGGAAAAATAACAAGCAATACATTTGAGATCGTTTCAGCTCAGATGCTTGAAAGCAATCCTTTTGAAATCGTTTCGGCTCAGAAGCTGGAAAGATAGTCAGAAGAATATAGTAATTGAATTTTGAGGCCATGGACAATCTCCAAAACTGTATAACCATGTTTCTTGAGTCACGATGATTATTTGTTTGAGACCTTTTTGCTTACCTTTTTTTTGTTTTTTTGTCTGGATTTCATATTCAGAGGTCAATCCTGCTTGAACTATCACCTAATTTGTGTGAAGATAGAATCAATTTCCAAACCATGGCCTTGAGATTAAACTCATAATATCAGGGACGAAACTAGAATATTGTATTAAGGGGAGCTAGAAACAAGTGGAGGGAGGCCATTCCACATGATGCAATTTTTTTTTAGGTTGATGTATACTGTAGATAAGGGTAATCTTTTAAAGACAGGGGCCATGGCCACCCTTGACCCGTGTACTTTCGTCCCTGCATAATATGATACGGGCTCCAAACAAACACTACTTGGAATGTTGAAACAGGAATATAATGAAACACTCCAAGTAATTAATATGACAGATTTCATCAGCTCAACATTGCATTTTGGTAAGTTCAAACACACACAACACTAGCATCCGTTTATATAACATTGAACATCAATAAAACCAAATGCATAATAAATATTTATGGATGCAACAAAATAACATCCTCACAATATTAACGATAAACAAACAAGCAAAACAACACAACCCTAAACATAAATACAAACTTGCTTGATATCACTGACCTTTTCATTTAGTAACGATCATTATATTTCTCATTCTGTCTGGAATTGTTGTTACTGGATTGCGCCCAATGATGGATAAGTCCTTGAGTATTGGCATTCCTCCTTCCTCAACTATTAACTCCTGCAGATCTGATGGTCCAATTTTCAATACTTCAAGTTGAGGAAAGTTGCCAGGTTCTCCAGAGCAAACCATCTTTGTCCCAAGGTATGAATAGAAGCCCAATTTGAGGATCTTCAGTTTTGGTAGTTTATTCAGAGTCTCCATTGGGTCCTCTTCCAAAAAAGTGTACTCAAGAGTGAGCTTGGTGATGTTTGAGGGCAGTTTATCATGTTCAGGCCACTCCCGCATGTAGAAACACAGATGTAGGTTACAAAGATTCTCATATCGAGACAAATCCAATGTTCTAAGTTTCTCCGATTCATAATCTAAATCAAATCCCCGAGACAACCGCAGCTCCTCTAGCACATGTGAAACAGGGTTTGCATCTCACAGTACCTCAATGATACACTCCGTAAAATGATTGACTCGCAATGTTCTCAAATTGGTAAGTTTGCGCAACCAGTCGGCCTGGAAAATGTTACCTGGCAGCCCATATAGGGTTTGGAGATTCGGCAAAGAAATTTCAATTGGATGGAACCTACCCAACTTGACCCCACAAAAGGAGCGAGGAGCCTTGCAATAAACAGGTAAGAGAATATGTCTTAGTTGTTTCATAGCCCAAATAACATTAGGAAGGATGACACCATCATAGCATTCTCGAACATCCAAGGTTAGCAAACTTCTCAGATTGCTTATAGTGTAAGGAAGTTCTACAACATTACCAGAATGCCTGTTGTATCCCAATCCAAGGCATAGGTAAGTCAAGTGACTCAAATTGCCAATTTCTTTTGCAAGAGGCTTTGGAAGGGAAGAGCGTTTCAGACTTAGCACGCGTAAGGATTTCGAGTCTCTAACCAAATTCTTGAACGATTCCTTTGGTTTTTCCAAACTTCCATTTAAACACAGCATAGCCCGAAGCTTGAGAGTTTGATAATTCAAAAAAATGTAGTGGCCAAAATTACCACCATGGGTAGTTATTCGGCGTACTCTCAAAGGGGAGTTATGGGTGCTTACATCATGGTGAGTGTTAAAGAAATTATTCTCCCTAGCCACCCGAATGCAAAGATTGTGCAAAATATCATGAATTCGACAACTTCTAACCCTTCCATTGAACCTCCTTTGAACAACTTGAATCAGGTTCCTACCAATCAAATAATTTAGGTTATCATGCCCACATCCTCGACCTCTCTTGTTTCATCACCTTGTATAAACCCCTCAGCTGCCCATAAATTGATTAAATCAAATGCAGGAATTTCATAGTCCTCCGGGAAAAGGCCAAGGTATAGAAAGCATGGTTTCAACTTTATAGGTAAATCTTTGTAACTCAAAGCAAAGATCTCTGAGTATTGGTTTTCATCTTGACCCATGCACTTTAATACGCCTTTCCATGCGTGATTTGTTCTCTCTCTCGATAACAATAGACCTGCAGTCACTACAATTGCAAGTGGCACACCATGACATCTTTCCAATATTTTCTCACCAATATTCTGTAAATGTGTGGGTTCACTACTTTCACCATTGTTTTGTGGGGCAGCCATAGTCATTTTGAAAAAGAGTTCTCTACTATTTTCTTGGCCCAAGGGATGCAATTCATGAAGAAAACTTTCCCCACCTACTTGTGCACCTATATTAACACCTACACTTTTGTTCCGAGAAGTGATGATTATTCTACTACCTTTCTCGGAAGTGGTAGGGATGCCATTCTTTAAAGCATTCCATGGTTCAATATGCCAAATATCATCAATTACTATGACGTACCTCTTTTGGCTTAAAAATTCGAACAAATTGGCCTCTAGAGTGTACTCGCACTTCTCCTGCTCCAAGCCAACTTGTCTTCCTATGTCCTGCAAAATCTCCTTTATGTTTGGCTGCTGGGAAACATAAATCCAAGCTGAACACTGGAATTTTCGTTGAACAAAATTATAAACTTTCTTGGCAAGAGTTGTCTTGCCTAGACCTGCCATGCCAACAATGGAGACAATGCGAGGCCGTAAATCTTCATTGAGCACTTTGGCCACCAATTCTTGAATGTGTTCATCGAAACCAACAACATTTACTTCATCAATGTGAGAAAAAGATCGTCTTGGATCCCATGTGTCTCCTTCATCACGACCACTCCTTTCTCTGGTTACGTATGTTTGTCTGGCATTTTTTATATTCTCGACCCTTCTTCTGATCCCTTCAATCTCCATAGAAAAATCACGAGCAATTTTGTAGTTGAGGATGGATTTGGCATTCTTAAGCCAACCAAGACACCCCTTCCTCTCTTGTGATGCTATCTGAGGGAAGTATGTCTCCACAACATCCTCCACATCGTAAGCCAGGACTCCAATATTATTCAGAAAGGTGGTTTCGACTCTGCTTCCGCCTTGCTTGTAAGCATTAGATTGGGCATCTTCCAAGTAAGCTTGGATGTATCCCATCTCAGTTTCGATCCATTCCATGTCTTCTTTCAACTTCAACAAGCGGGAAGCTTCTTGAACCACTAGATTGCCTAATACATCTACAGCTTGTCTGAGAACTGCAACGGCTCCGGCAATAGCAATTTCCGCCATATCTGTTTTTTCCGACTACAACTCAGCAAAAAGAGTTTAGGAGATATGAAGCTTCAGCTGGGAGTTGAATAAACGGAGATCTGCAGTAACACACCAGCAAAAGACATTGCTTACAGCAAGTCAACGATAAACTTACATAGGATTTCTTGTTATCCTTCTGATGAAGCAATGTCTATGTTAAGCAATTACTGCAGCATCGAAGAAGTAACATAGTTTAAGTGAATCATTTATTTGTCCTATTAAATAAGTAGCTCAATTACTAATTTTCTTCTTCCTATTCTTTCGGGGTGGGTGAAATGTTGCTTTTCCTTTCTAAAAGCTATTTGGGGTATTTTATGCATCGTTTGATACTTTAATAATCTCGCACAAAAGATGCAAAAAATAAAATATAAAAACAAAGATTAAGTGGGTAGAGGGGCACATGTCCCTCCTGAAAACAAGGCCCCTGTGCCGGCCCCTCCCTCGGTCCTTGTTTTCTAGGGCAAATGCCCCTCCAAATCCTTACCTCCTTGGTATAATGATAGGAGTACAAATTGTCAAAAGTATATGCAAGAAGCATTTCAAGGGCCGATTGATACATTTCCCAGGCACCACCTCCCCTAGTTTGGTAAATTATGACTCTTAGGACCTTGCTAAAACAGATAGAGACTCAAATTTGTTAATCACAGAATTTTTTGGCTGGACTGTTAATGTTCCTTCTAATAATGGAAACCCAATTCAGATTGGAACAAATTTAATCATCTATTTCATTATAAATATCAAAATTATTGGCAGGATTTATTTAATAGTTTGTGTGGATGCATAAGATCCTTGAAGGCACTACTTAACTAATATACTAGTGATTATAGCTTATGAAAGTTTCAAGATTAAAAATGCAAAATTTAATTCAAGACCTCTTATGAGGTGATGAATCCCCGAATTCACTTCTCCCTGAATAAATGCATGTTATTCTAGAGTCCCTAGAAAGCCTTCCCGTGCAAGTTCAAGGGGAATTTTTTAAAAAAATTACTACATAAATTAACAAAGAAAGATTAGTGTTACTGTTAGGCTGCCCATTTAAGTTCACAATCAAACAGGACGGGTTACATAAATGTTCATTGCCAACTGGCGTAGCTATTTTATTTGGCTGTCATCCGATCTCCCTTGTCATGTTTGCTAAACCTATAGATCAACTGCAAATAATTATACATTGTTATTAACAAATCAAGTCATCACCAACTCTAGCCATTTAAAATTTTTGGTGCCCCATGCCCTGTCCATAGTTCACTGAGAAATAATTTTTTTTAAAAAGTTTCAGAAATTTTAAGGGAAATATTGAGGAAAGGTATAATAGGAATTGAAGGTCCTATGACTCCTATCTATTTGCTACCTATGATTCTATTAGTAAGGTTTTTTTAGGCTAATCAATAAAATTATAACATGTGCTTTTTAATATTACAAAAATTAAAAAATGTATAAAAATTGGATTAGAAGTTTAAGATTCAAAGACTTCCTAAACTATTGCTATAATATATAGTATAAATTTTTTAATAGATGAACATATAGATATAAAAATAGAAGAAACATAACCCTAAATATAAACTTCTTTGATACTAATTAAAGAACCATACAAATGAAATAGGAATATCGAGACCTCCAGGCACAGGTTACGAACAGCCTGCTTGAAATTGGAGGATTTATGAAAGGGAAGGAAAGGAAAAGAAAAGAGAATATAAAAAAAAATTATTTATTTTTATGTCTCGGTTTTGTTAAGTCATTATTTGATCTAAAAGTTTAAGCTGTTAATTGAGGATTCTAACAATGCATATTAAGCTCTTTAATAGTTTTATAAAGAAAATGATAGAAAAGTGAGTGAGAGAGAGAGAGAGAGAGAGAGTGAGGGCCCGTTTTGTACAATTTTTTTTGCCAATTTTTTTTAGCTCATAAGCAAAAAAGTCAAGTTTTTTTTACTTTTTAACTTTTTTGTTTTTGCTTTAGCTAAAGATAAATAAAAAACTAAAAACAAAAATATAAAAAAACTAAAAAAATATGACTTTTTTCCTTATAAGCTTAAAAAAAACTAAGCGAAAAAGTTGTACTAAATAGGCTGTCATTTTTCCTTTCATTTTCTTTCTAAGTAGAATCAAACATTGAAAGGAAAATTTTTTTAAACCAGGCAATAAAACCAGACAAACCCAGGCAAACCTGTGCAGTACGTAGTTTAACGGACTCCTAGAAGTTCAAACTACACATCTAAAGACTTACACTGCAACCATAACTACCAAACTACAAAGCAGACACCATTCCTTATTACAAGCAATCAACCAAAGCAAAACCACTAGAGAATAACAGATTAATGAGGAAGCAGTTTCAAGATAAGAATCAAAAGCTAGGCCCGAGGGCTTCAGCGCATAAACAGTGATTCCACTTACGAGATAGACATATTCAATCAAAAGCACCAATTAGTTTTATAATAGAAACGAGAGAGAGAAAAAATAGAAAAGAAAAAATATAGCTTAGAGTTTGTCCAAATATCTAAAGAGAGAGGTCATATATTAAGGCTTGCTAGCTAGCTGAGGAACACGCACAATTGACGATAAACAAACAGGTGAAGCAGAACAAATATAAACTTGTTTAATACTTAAGAACCGTACAGAAGGAAACAGGATAAATATTACTGACCTTTTGTTTGGTAATCATTTCATTATGTTTCTGATCCTGTCCGGAATTGTCATTACTGGATTGCACCTAAAGATGGTGAAGTGTTTGAGTTTCGGCATTACTCCTTCCTCAACTATTAACTCCTGTAGATGGCTTAATGATTCAATTTCCAGTACTTCCAGTTCAGGAAAGCTACCTGTAGGTTCTCTGATGCAGCGGCTGTTAAAGATCAAGATAATATACTCGAATCCGTTGATTCACCACGAATACCGGATTCAGAGTCGTCCTGCAACCTATCGATTCACCACGAACGCTAGGTTCTAGGGCATCAAACACTCGTTGATTTTTGTAGAAAATACCGAATGATTGGAAAGTGCAAAACGCACACAAATTTTATTAAACATCAAAAACTGTTGAAAAAGAGTCTTAACGCGACTATAAATATGCGACAAGAAACCCTAGGCCCGGGACAAACCGGATTAATTAAAAAAAAACAAAGGCCCAAAGCAAAAAAAGCCCAAAGAAAACAAAACAGGCCAAAACGACACTTAGAAGCATTTTTTCACGATTTCCTAGGCCGGGAAATCATTTCATATTTTTCCCTTTCTCCGGCTCGTCAATACCTTTTCAACGATATATTATAATGGCGAAACGGAGTTACGAGTCAAAAGTTACGGTCAATTGAAGTTTGCCGATCCCCGGTCTGGGTATATCGCCGCCTCCGCGTCTCCAAGTACTCGTCAGCTATACGATCCGCATCATTCTCCGGAGCAAACCATCTTCGTCCCAGCGTATGGATAGAAGCCCAATTTGAGGTTCGTAGTTTCTTCAGAGTCTCCATTGGGTCCTCTTGCAAAAAAGTGATCCAAAGGGTAACATTGGTGAGGTTTGGGGGCAGTTTGTCATGTTGGGGCAACTTCTTCATCCAGTCCTCCAGCTGCAGGTTACAAAGATTCTCATAGTGCTGTTGAGTACGCAGCGGAAGTACTCGAAATACAAGAAGGAAATTTTATTAATATACAACTACTCTTACAATACACTTTGCACCACACTTACATTATACATTAAGTGTTCTCACTACACACCAGTTTTACTCACACCACACTTTGCACTCACAACACTCTTAACACTAGATCACTCTATCAAGCACTTGCTTGCTTGATTCTCTCTTTGCACATCACAAATACCCCATCATCTCCTTATATAGGCAAGCATTGGCGGTGGGAGAAAGTTCTAGAAAGAGATAGAGAGGTGGTTAAGAGATGGTAGTTTTTAGAGAGAGTAGTGGAGAATATTCTAAATAAAACTATCTAAGGAGGGAAGAAGCCTAAGTGTAGAAGAATCTAGTGAAAGAAACTTCTGGAGAAAGAGAGGAAGTGGTGATTTCTTAACACTCCCCCTCAACACTTACTCCCTTTTCTTCAACCGCAACAACGAGTTCCTTCGCCAATCTTCATGGAACATCGCCTATGAGCTTTCGATCACCATCTTTTACTCTCGTTGCGTTGCTGCAAATGTTTGTGCTCTCCTTGTCATTCCTGTTCTAAATAACCAAGACATTTCAATAAACCGGTCGAACTGGTGGCAACCATCCCTTTAACTGTGCCTTGGCTGGAAGCTTTGCCAGTCCAAGCGAGCAATTATTTGTTGTGAACATCTTTTCCTTCTTACTCAAACCACTACTGATATCCATCGAAGAGAGATTGAGCTTCAAATCCATAGTTTTCTCAAACTCTCTCTAGCTGATAGCCTTGTCTATATCTGCTCTTTTGTCCAAGCCTACGACAACCTAGCCACCAATTCTCTATAGTTACTCATGAGAACTAGCACTTAAGCCTTGTTCCAACTCTTCTTCTTCATCCCTAGCATTCTCATAATATTCAAGATCTCTCTCTTCTTCAATCACATACTCCCTATTCGCAATGAATGGCTCTTCCTTAAGTGTGTCTGCAGCTTCTCCTCCTTCTAGGACATCACAATTCTTTACTTCAAGGTCATTCCTTTGAGACTGTTCAAGTTTTTAATCAAAGATTCCTGGTGATGCTCCTAACTGATTAACCAAACAAAAGACCCATGTCTCCTCCATCATAGAATTAGCACTCTCTTCTGGTAGTGCTTCAATAAGTGGCTCGAGCTCTACCGCTGCACTTAAGGCAATGATAGGTTACTCCTTAGTCACTTTCATGTCAAAATTTATCTCTGCTTCTAAGCAAGCCTCTTCATCAAACCTCATTACAACAAAGGATGTTTGACAATTCCACTCTTCTTCACTCTCATACTCATATTGGTGATCACCAAGCCTCGTAGCGAATGATGCTTCCCATTCTGCTTCACTATCACTCTCCTGTTGAAGATCATTAACCTTTATTGTAGCCAAGGATGCGTCAAAATCCTATTTGTCTTCACTAGCAGCCTCTTGCTGTTGATCATTTGATGTCACCAGGTTTCCCTCAAATGATTTTCTCCTCGGACGACAATCTCGTGCGAAGTGCCCCCTCTTGCCACAGTTGCAGCACTTATCACTTCGCCTATCTTGACGCCTTTGAGCTCCCCCTACCTGGGAACTCCTCTCCCACTGAGTTTTCACTTCATCATTATCATCATTATCTTCTTCTTGAACTCTGGTGTCTCTTCGTCCTTTCCATCCTCTGGGTTAGCCTCTCCTATTGCCACTAAAGAGTGCTTCCTAGTGAGACCCCAGCCATCTGCTTAGCCAAAATTTTTTGGTTGGCCAATAAATTCTCCAATTGTTCAAGCAAATGTTGTGTTGGCCAGTCTTGTATGGCTGTAATGAAACTTCAATACGCGGGCCTTAACTCATGGATAATAATCCTTCTTATCTGTTCTCCACTAATCTTTGAAGAAGGATCTAACTTTGAGATTTCTCGGTAGAGAGACTTTACCTTAGTGAAGTACTCATTAATCGTCAGTTGCTTCTGTGTGGTGGACATCTGCTCACCCTCAAGTAGCTAAAGTCGCACATCATTTTTCATTGAGAATCGAGTTGCTAATGTGTCACAAGCCTCCTTCGGTGTAGTAGCATGTCTTATATGCTCCGGCATATCCCTTTCCACGGTCATCTTAATCGCGAACATTGCCCTCCTAGCCTTGATCCGTCACTTTCGGAGTCCCTCAACATTTTCTATAGAAGGTGGCGTAGTGTCGCTACCACCAACAACTTCCCACAGATCATGCCCCTGCAAATATGACTCCATGCACGTTTGTCACATACTGTAGTTTTGGCTGTTGAGCTTCTCTATCGCACCCATGAAATGGAGATCCACCATTGTGACTTGGTACAACTACTTGTACTACCAAGCAATCCTTGTCCCGGACAAGCAGCTTCACAATTCCAGATTGTGCACGAATAATAATCTCCCCCTCGCATGGCGCCTCAAACCACGGTCCCTGACTGTCTCACTCTAGTAAATCTTCAACTGCTCAACGCCTCAAAAACTGGTCCCTGATTGCGTGTCTCTAATAATTCTCCCCGTGACGACCCTTCAAAAATCGGTCCCTGACCAACCTCGCTCTGATACCAAATTGTTGAGTACGCAACAGAAGTACTCGAAATACAAAAAGGAAATTTTATTAATATACAACCACTCTTACAATACACTTTGCACCACACTCACACTATACATTAGGTGCTCTCACTACACGCTAGCTTTACTTACACCACACTTTGCACTCACAACACTCTAGCACTAGATCACTCTATCAAGCACTCACTTGCTTGATTCTCTCTTTGCACATCACAAATACCCCATCATCTCCTTATATAGGCAAGCATTGGCAGTGGGAGAAATTTCTAGAAAGAGATAGAGAGGTGGTTAAGAGATGGTAGTTTCTAGAGAGAGTAGTGGAGAATATTCTAGATAAAACTATCTAAGGAGGGAAGAAGTCTAAGTGTAGAAGAATCTAGTGAAAGAAACTTCTAGAGAAAGAGAGAAAGTGGAGATTTCTTAACAAGTGCGACAAATTCAATGTTGTCAATTTCCCAGGTCCGAAACGTTGAGTGGAATTTGACGGCAACCACAGCTCCTCTAGCGTGTTGGACACACGGGTTGCAGCATCTGATAATACCTCAATGATTTTATCGGTCATACGATTGACTTTCAGTGTTCTCAAATTGGTAAATTTGTGCAACCAGACAGCCTCGAAAACATCAGGACCCGGCAGCCCATATAGAGTTTGGAGATTTGGTAGAAAAACTTCAATTGGACGGAACCACCTATCCAAGTTGATCACACCACAGAATGAGCCAGGACGAGACTCGCAAAATTCAGGTAAGAGAATATGCCTTAGCTTGTTTCATTTTCCAAATAACATTAGGAAGGATGACTGCAAAGCATTCACGAACATCCAAGGTCACCAAACTTTTCAGATTGCTTATGGTGTGAGGAAGTTCTAGAGTTATCCCCCTGAATCCCAATTGAAGGTAACTCAAGTGGCTCAAATTGCCCACTTCATTTGGAAGAGACATTCGACGGGAGAAGATACTGAATATTATGCTTAATGGAGAGGAACAAATGATACTCGACGCTTCCTCACTAATTGAAAGACAAATATCATGAATGTGGCAACTTCCAACCCTTCTATTGATACGCCTTCTAGCAACTTGGATCAGGTTCCTACCAATCAAGTGATTTAGGTAATCATCCTCCACATCCTCAACTTCTCTCACTTCACTACCTTGTATAAACCCCTCGGCCGCCCATATATTGATTAACTCGAATGCAGAAATTTCATGGTCCTTTGGAAAAAGACAAAAGTATAGAAAGCATGGTTTCAACTTTGTAGTTAAATCTGTGTAGCTCAAAGCAAATATTCCTGAGTATTGGTCTTCATCATGGCCCATGCTCTCTAATTCTCCATTCCATGCATGTTGGGTTCTTTCTCTCGATAACAATAGACCTTCGGTCACCACAATTGCAAGTGGCACGCCATTGCATCTTTCTAATATATGATCACCAATATTTTTCAATTGTGAGGAAGCACTGCTTTTATCATCATTTTGTGGGCCAGTCATAATCATTTTGAAGAACAGTTTTCTACTATTTTCTTCGTCCAAGGGTTGCAACTCAAGTAGAAAACTTTGCCCACCTACTTGTACCACTTGTGCACCTATGTTATCACCTACAGTTTTGTACCGAGAAGTGATAATTATTCTACTACGCTTCTCAGAATTGATAGGGATACCGTTTTTTAATGCATTCCATGGATTAATATCCCAGATACCATCAATTACTATAACGTACCTTTTTCGGCTTAAAAATTCGAACAAATTGGCCTCTAGATTTCGCTTGCACTTCTCCTCCTCCAGGCCGACTTGTCCTGCTATGTCTAGCAAGAGCTTCACTATGTTTGGCTGCTGAGAAACATAAATCCAAGGTGAACACTGAAATTCTCGTCGAACAGAGGTATAAACTTTCTTGGCCAGAGTTGTCTTGCCCAGACCAGCCATCCCAGTAATACAGACAACACCGTGCCGTAAATCGTCATCAAGAACTTCCGCCGCCAATTCTTCAAGGTGTTTATCAAAACCAATAACATTAACTTCATCCACGTGGGGGAAATATCGTCTTGGATCCCATGGGTGTTCTTCACCGCGGCCACTTCTTTCTTGAATTCCATAAGTTTGTCTGGCATTTTTGATACCCTTGACCCTTCTCTTGATCCCTTCAATCTCCACAGCGAAGTCACGAGCAGTTTTGCAGTTGAGGAGGATCCATTTAGCTCTCTTAAACCAACCAAGCCGCCCCCTCGTGTCATTCCAACCACTCGATGCTAGCTTGGGAAAGTATGTGTCGATGATGTCGTCCACATCATAAGCAAGGTCCCAAATATCTCTTATCAGCTCGGTCACTCCTCTGCTTCGCCATTGTATGGCATCAACATCTTCCAAGTAGTATCGGATATGTCTCATCTCATTTCCGATCCAAAGGATGTCTTCTTTCAAATTAGAATTTAAAGATTTAACTATTTGAGTTTAAGAATTTAGCCATTTAAATTTACAAATTTAATGGGAATTAGTTCTCAGTTCGCTAGTTGAAGAACTAGAATGCAATTCGTCCAGCTGTTTGGAAGGATTGTGAATTGAGAACAAACAATGAGGATAGTACATCACTATAGTGAGTCATTCTCTGCAATTTGCTAATTCACACGGAAGAGTGATGCTATATAAATAAATAAACAAAAAATTATACAAAATGTCATAAGTATTAATGTGAAAATACTATGGCCACATATTTTCAAAATACCATTACCACATCATTTTAACAGTCTTTTGCTAAATTTTTTGGTAAGAATAAAATTTTCCTTCACCGAAATAGGACCGATATTCGTTTGATATGTCTCATTTGAAAGACAGCTTATGATTAAACAACAAATGAACAAAACAAGTCCTTTGCTTTGCATCACGTGTCCAAATCATAAAACATAAGCCTAATAGGGAATATTATTGGTTTCTTAAGTATCCATGCTTCAGACACTAAAATAATAAGAATCTCCAAGCTTAAAATTGAGTTTAGCCTTATACAACATGGTTTATTCTTGCCTCTGGTGGCCTAACTTGATTAGTGAAGACCAACTGTTCTCCCTGGTCCGAGAAACACTCTCCCGCGGCTTCAATATTTCTTCATCAGCAATGCCTTTGCTCCGTTGCACGCTCATGTATGGTTAGGTCTGAATGTCAGCTGAAGATTGGTTGTTAACAAAGTTCAACCCAAAGCCCCTCTCCATCTTTTGGTATGAGACATGCAAATTGAGTTTCATCACCAGTCATATGGCTTTGAGCATTCACTATTTAAGTACTAATAATTTTTCTTGAATTTTGTTTGAAGACATACCTACAAAAAAAAAAATAAATAAATAAAAACAACAACTCAACCTTGGACTTTTGGTACCCAAATCATCTTGGGTCATTGGGGGTTAGTATTCAATCGTCCTTTTGAGACTCAAGCTTTGTCGGCCGCTTGAAATTTTTGCATAATATAGCATTGGCTAGCAAGATGACCTTTCTTTTAACAGTAAAAACAAATAACTGAGATTTTCTTGCACATGTTTCAACTATGTTTTTAGAAGTCTTCCTCTTCTTAAGAGGATTGTATCCAATGTCTGCTTTGTCTAATAAGCATTTTTGTTTTCCAAGCATGGCATCTAATTCTTAAGATGGTTTAAATGATGATATCTCAAATTCATCTTCTTGTGCCATTAGACATAGGTTTGCAATCTCTTGAGGTTCAGCATCTTCATCTGAGCTAGAACTTTCGTATTCACTCCATGTGATAGCTAAAGCCCTTTTCCCTCTGCCTTTCTTTCCCTTCTTTTTTAGCATAGGACACTCAGCTTTCATGTGCCTTGACTTCTTGCATTCAAAGCATATAATAGTTGAGTCCTTGTTACGGGATTCATTCTTTGACTCAAACTTCCTTCCACCCTTTTATTTTCTCCTCATGAATCTTTTGAATTTTCTTGTAATGAGGGCAAGATCTTCCTCATCATCATCTTCACTTTTAGATTCATTCTCTTGTGTGTTAGATTTGAATGCAATATATTTTTTTCTCTTGTCTTCCTCCTCTTGAACATTTCACTTTTGGGTCAGTTCATAAGTCATGAGTGAACCAAGCAATGCCTCAAGTGGTAAGATGTTGAGATATTTGACTTCTTGTATAGTTGTCATGTACTTTAGCTTCTCATGCCTTTGGCAAAGATCTAAGGATCTTTCTCACATGTTTACTGTAAGGATAAACTCTACCAAGAAATTTTAATCCATTAACAATTTCAATAAATCTAGTGAACATTTCAGTAATGGACTCATCAGATTTCATTTTAAATAGTTCATAGTTGTGCACAAGAATGTTAATCTTGGACTCTTTGACTTGATTGGTTCCTTCATGAGTTACCTCAAGTCTATCCCATATTTCTTTAACTGATTCACAAGTTAAAATTCTATTGAATTCATTTGGATCTAAAGCATAATATAAAAATGTTCATAGCTTTAGCATTGGACTGCAAAAGTTTCAAGTCATTCTTATCCCACTTACTTTCAATTTTGAGAATTTCTACTCTTTCAATGGTCTTGGTAGGAATTTTAAGACCATTCACAATGATTCTTCGTAATTCATAATTAACAGATTGAATATATATTCTCATTCTATTCTTTCAATAATTATAGTTAGTCTTATTGAACATGGGAGGTCTATTGGTGGACTGACTCTCACCTAGAAAGCTTCCAATCATGGTTGCCATGGATCAACACCAAGGATGTTAAGCCTTTGAAATAGAGCACTAGCTCTGATACCAATTGTTGGCCTAAATATGCAAACCAAGAAAGGGGGTGAATTGAGTTTTTCAAAGATATTCACACAATAATGCAATTTAAAAGCTAATAATGCAAAAGAACTGTAAATTAAATAGTGTAAGTGCAATGCAAGCACATAATGAGATGCTAGAATGAAAAGTAGAGCACAAAAATGAACACTAAATTTACCGAGGTTCAGTAACAACGTGTGTCCTATGTGCTCACTCCCAAGACCCCCTTGAAAGCACTTGTACTATGCAAAAGTCCTTTACACAGCATGTGCTAGTAGCTTAATGCCCAGCTCACTCCTTACAAGAGCTATTTCCAAGCTCTCAAACTCTCCAAGTGATTTTGTCTAAGCTTCACTCAAACGTACAATTGTTTTTAACAAGAACGCTGAAAATCACATGTTTACAAACCTCCCAAAAGAAATATATAAAGTGTATACAGTGGGTAACTTTTTCAAAGAGTGTATAAGCAAGTAGAAGCACAAAGAATATCCCAGCAAAAAGAATATTGTAGTATCAGTTAGAAATTCAGCATTTAATCAGTTGTATATCACTTAAATCCTCAGATTCTTGTATATATATGTTGTAAGGGTCTTGTATATATGGCCTTAAATTGATTCTAGCTGTTGGTGGTGGTTGGGAGTGCATTTAATGCGAGATCAAGCTGAGAGACCATTTGAAAAACTAGCTGTTATAGCCCAAGAGTTGACTTTTTTTGTTGAAAGGGTCAACCTTTTTTGTTCTGCTATTATTTTCCTCAACTCTTTGTCCCAATGTGTCGACTCTTAAGAAATAGGGATTGACTTTTTTTGTGTTGTTCCTAGTGACTTTTGTTTATGTTCTAATGACTCGACTCTTGAGACTTAAGAAGTTGACCCTTTTTTTTTTTTTTCTAGATTTCACTAAGGCTCTGCTCGAATGAGTCAAACCCTGAGAAATGAGGAGTCAACTATTTTTGGTCTTCTTCAAAACTCTTCAAGGCTCTGTCCAAATGTGTTAACCCCTGAGAAATGAGGAGTCGACTCTTTTTTAACCTTCTTCAAGACTTCACATCCTGGACTAAGGAGTCAACTCCTGAGTTAGGAGGGGTTGACCATTTTCATCAAAATCCTTTTTATCCAGTCCACTGTTTGAATGAGTCAACTCTTAGGAATTCATGAGTCAACCCATTTTCCAGTAATTTCAAATCTTTTGCAAATCTTCTTCAAACAACTTCAAAGTCTTCAATCTCTTTAATAATGATCCAAATAAAGCTTCTAAGGCTTGAAATAATTTCTTCAAAGCAAGTTGATTTCCAAGAACATATTCAATTTTTTCGAGATAAATTCAAATAATTTGATTCCTTGTAGAGTTCTTCAATCAACATAGCTTCTTCCATTGATCCAAGATTTCCTCAAATTCTTTAAGATAGCTTCCAAGTCTTGTGATATTTTTTTCCATACTTTCAAGACATCTTTAAATCTTCCAAGAAAGCTTCCATGTCTTTGAGTAGGTCTCTTCTTCCTCAATTCTTGTAAGACATCTTCAAATCTTCAAGATGAGCTCCCATGTCTTGCAAGAGTTATCTTTAAACATCTTTAATCTCTTTAGGAAGTTGTATAAGAGAAGTACTTCATTGATCATCCATCATACTCATCAATCTTCAACAATACTTGACAAGCATCTCAATGAGATCTTCAATGTCTTTATTACATCAAGCTTCAAGTCATAATATGAGATTAACACGATGTATAATCTGCACAATAATTAGAGTTATTAGATAACTAACACAATATTTTTTTATCATCAAAATCAAGGTATTGGTTCAACAATATCGACTTATCATACTAACAGCCTGGGAGATATCAAGTCGTGTGCACACCATGGCATATATAGGGCTACCAACAAAACTTGCATACGGTACATGAGACATATAGTCCCGATCCTCATCATAATTGGGAGATTAAAATGCACTGAGCTTGAAATTTGGGGCCATCGGAATACTTACCTGCTTTGCTTTTTGGTTCATACCAAAATATTGTAGTACCCTCGCCAAATACATCATTTGTGTAAGATGAATTGTGCCTTTCACCCTATCTCTATTAATTTCCTTCCCCAAAATTCTTCCTGCTTCTTGTAGATCCTTCATCTCAAACTTACGACTCTGTAGAGCTTTCAATCGATTTATCTCTATCTTGCTTTTACATGTAATCAATATATCATCAACATATAAAAGCAAATATATGAAGGATCATCTACAAGTCACCCAAAATACATACAATGATCAAACTGGCTACGAGTTTATTTCAAGTCCAACATAAAGCTGTCAAAATGATTGTACCATTGCCGAGGTGACTGCTTTAAACTATTGAGAGATTTTTTCAAACTACAAACCCATTTGTCTTTACCAACTACTTTAAACTCTTTAGGTTGATGTAAGCACTCCATTTTTTTTTGCTTGGCAATCTCCGGTTCGACTGGACTCGCATTCAAACTGACATAGACACATTCAAGTCAAATCCAGTAGTCTAGTCTCAATCCAATTAATCAACCGCTTTGCAGGCTCATTGGGCCCAACAAAGGTAAAATGATCAAAATGCCCTTGTGGCATTCCTCGATCCTATTCCAGTTGGCACGTCTTCCTAGAAACGGTAAGCCCCATTTCAATCTCAAATTTAATTTCAAATCCAATTCCAATCCAGATTAAATTCAGCATGCCTTTCGAGAAAGTTAATCCCTCAGGCGGTAAGACCATCCAGTTCGGCACGTTTTTTTAAAAAATTCTTCGGAACGGTAAGTCCCTTCAAACTTGTCGACCGAGATGGAACTCAAGTCCCCAAGATGGTAAAACGGTCCATCTTTAGTGCCTGCTAGCCCGCCAATGAAAAATGCCCGTTACTCGACACGTCTTTCAAGAAAGTTGATTCCTCAGACAATAAGTCTACTTAGCAGCTTCCCGAGATCAAGCAGTCTCTGAAATGAACTCACACCGTCAGAGTAATGGAAACACTCGCAAATATCGCAACCGTCAGAGTTGCAAAAACACTTGCAAACAAATCAACATTGGGAATTGCCAATAAAACCCCTATGTCACGGGACCAAACTTGCCTCTTGGCCGTGACATGTTTACCAAAGGACGAGAGACCTTTGAAAATCAACTCATCACAGACCGCCAGAGTGACAGAAACACTTAAAACCCGGGTCAACACTAGTGCTTGCTAGCCCACTTTGGTGAAAAATGACCAAATTGCCCTTTGGGCCTTTTCCGGCACCCTTATCGAGAAAATACTTAGTCCTCAAAGTGGTAAGTCCACCCTTCCAAGATCATCCCAAAGACGATCTGGCATGTTCAAATGCCTTCGAGTTAGTTTCGGATCAATTTTGAGACCATTTGACCAAAATGACCATTTTTTCCCTAGGCATTCGATTGCCTCTAAGAACCACACCGGCTCTAGGTATCAAATCGGTTACCTTCCAGGGATGTTTCTAATAGTATTTTCGACCTCTCGACACCTTTTCAGAACATTCTGAGTCTATTCCGGTGGACCCGGTATAAAATAACTGTTTTACCCCTAATGGGTCGATCGCCTTTTCCAACTATACCGGCTGTGGGTATCAAACCGACAACTCCCTGGAACATTCTAAATAGTGTTTCTAACCTTCAAGTCCCTTCCTGGGACATTCCAAGTCTATTCCGTTGGTTTTCCAGTTAATTGACCGTTTTGCCCCTAAAGGCTCGACCGACCACTTTGACAATTTCGACCATGTTTTTCAAGTCCATTACCTCCAGGACAATATTTTAAGGGTTTCTACCCATTTCTGGCTTTTCAGACCATTCCCGGCCTCCTAGAACATTTTTAGACCCTCCGGAGTCACTCCTAGTAAAGCCAGGCTAAAAATTACATGGTACTCACTAATATAAGCACCCAAATATTTTGCCTAGCGTATTAAGGGTCGAAAGATACGTTTCTTCCCACCCTAAAATATTTCCTAAGTGGTTGGCCCAAAAATTGGCCTGGTGCCAATCCTAGTGGCACTAGTGAAAAACTTGCCCTAGCGCTACTGCAATAGGCGCTAGGCTAATCTTGTGTCTATAAATACAGAACTCGAAGTCTCTCCAAACCATAGCCCTCTCTAGTCTCTTCAAACCCTAGCCTCCACACACTTTTACCCTAGCTCATATACACTCCATACACTTTATACACTTAAAACACAGACCTCCAAAGCCTCCATGAAAGACTCAAAGTGCTGCAACTTAGAAGCTCTCAAGGATCAATCAAAGTAAAGCAAGCAAGGCAAGCAAAACAAGAAGAAAACAAGGTAGGCTTTCTCTTTACATTTACATACTTTCCCCCTCACTCTTCTTTTTCTTAACTCACTTGGGTTTTCTTCTATTTTAATCCCCCATCTTCTACACCCCCCCCCCCTTTTCTTGCATGCTTGAAACAAGGGGTTCCCCAATTCATGTATAGGAAGGATTGTTGAAAGTCACCGTGTAAAAGGCTTTTCTTCTAGTTCAACCTTAGACCATGTGGATTCGGTCCCCTTGATTATGTGGTTAAGCCAACCTTATATGTTCACGACCTTACTTGCATTATGCATCTCATATTCATACATTCCTTCAAAACTTGTTTTCAAAATGGTTGTCAAAACTTGCATCAAAATCCTCCTTCAAACTTATATTTCAAAATCTCTTTTTCAAAATCTAGTTTTCAAAATCACAATCTTAAAATGATTCTAGCCATTCCATGGTTAGGGTTGCTTTAGGAAAGTGTTATATTCATTGTGACCATCAAGGTCCATATTTTGGGTATACACCCTAAATTGTTTCTCATCAAAACCACCATCTTGAGATGATTCTACCCATTCCATGGTTAGGGTTGTTTTGATTACACTCCAAAAAGTGTAATCTAAAGTGCTTAAATAGTTTTTGTTAGTCCAATTAGGTTGTATATATGTTCTATTTTAGTATAATAATTGTCTTGATGAGTGATTGTGGGTATTTTGTAAGAAAAAGGGCGAAAATTGGAGCAAAATGGCCAAGTTGCGTGTTGACCATACGTACGGTAGGATACACCGTACGCACGCCTGCAGCCCAGGACCCAGACGTCAGAGAGGATAGTTTTGCATATGCCTCAGCGTACGTACGGTAATTCTACTATGCGAACGGTATCTCAGAACGTACGTATGCCTGCACCACAGGAACCAAACTTCAAAGAGGGCAAATTAGCATAGCCTTTAACATACGTACGGTACTGTTCACCGTACGTACGGTGAATAGTACCTGTCACACCCCACTTAGGGATGAGACCGGCCGTGAGCCACGAGTCTTGACCCATGGAACACGAAAGCCTGATTGCCTAATAGATACAAATATTCTATTGAAAATATAAATGTCTAAGTTAATATTCCAAAAATAGTATGAATAAACCACCAATAAATCAATCATATTTAGGATTAACAACTCCAACAAAATAACTATCAAGTTAGAGATTACATGATCTCAAAACAAATCATCCATTATGAATAGTAAATCAACCAAATAAATTCTCAAATTCATAATCTAACTCTAAAAACAGCGGAACAAAAATAGACACAAGTCCTAAGGAGGTCAATGACAAAAGGGGTCCCGGCATCCAGAGTCCAACTCTATTGACGTCCACGCTCACCTGAAATGTTATAAAGAGTGTGAGCTCATAGCCCAGCTCGTGAATGGATTGCCTCAAAATAATAACAATAATTTGGAAGTAGCAGTTTATGATCAAAATAAATTTCATGAAAATGATCCCAATGCCAATCAATCCACTTATAAGAATGTTCTTTTAAATCTGCATAACTTGATGCAAAACAATATCTCAATGAATAATTTCTCATCTCATAATAAAATCACATTATCATAATGGTGATAACAAATAAATCAATGGATAATCGTATAGGAAAACCAGTTAAAGAATAATGTAACATGTGCCAAATAATATCTCATGGGTAATATACCCGTTGGATCCAACATCGTACTTAGAGTCACCTAGCCTGGCTTCTAGGTTTATTCCCTAAGCCGATCCGGTTGAGGTCACCACGAATTTCACGGGCCTGTTCCTACAACCGTTGAGAACTAGGGTCACCACGATTTTCACGGGCCTGTTCCCTAGCTGCCAGAGTCACCCCACTTAAAGGGCCTGTTCCCTGGACTTCACCTGGTCCCAATATCCATAAACAAAAGAGTTTTCACCATTAAATAATTCTCAAACCATGCTCATGCATTTTCTCAAAATAACTAAAGAATAATTCTCAATGCAATATAAAAGAAAAAAAAAATTAACATTTCTCATAATTCAAACTAAGCTTTATTCTTCAAATAAAATATATCTCATGATTTATAAAACATGTTTTTGAAGTCAATTCTGCATGGGAGTTTGTAATTTTATACTAGCAAGACAAAACCACTCACCTGGCCTCAACAGAAATGCAAGTTCCAAAAGAGAACAATTAGAGATAATTTGCTCCTAACCTGAGTAGCAGGAACATAAATGCCTATAATTAAAGGTCTATGCTACAATTAGAATCTGCAAAAATTAATACCAAAAAGGAAACCTACGGACCGAAAAGCTTAGGATATGACTATTTCCAAAATTTCAAAACCTACTCTAATTGACCAAAATCACCAGGATGCACCAATATGATATAAACTTGACAACGCTGAATTATTTCCTATACATCATCTGCATCCTCACAAACACATAATACATTCTGCAAGTTCACGTTTTCTTCTTATTTATTTTTTTTATTTATTTTTGTTTGCCTCAAAAATTTTCCAAACCAATTCCACCATGCACGACAGCCATGGTTACCCTCCCAGCACACGCACACACACACACAGGTTTTACCCATAAGATTCCCAAACTCAAAATATCCCATTCAACAGATTAGCTTTTATACAATTTCACAATTCTAACAAGTCCATTATGGCTGCACTCCAAACCTTAGAATAACAGAAATCACAGTCAAGCCTAGCCTCATGCACGGTAATAGAGTATTCTCAAATATATCTATGCCAACCCGTAACAGTAATCATATATTGAAAACTCCAACGTAAGTATTCCATAGAACTCCCAACACCAATAAATATATTCAAGACTCCCAATAGCTAACAATATAATACACATAACATCATGATCTTCCTACCATTTATCCGTGAATATCATTATAAAGTTCAGTCCATACCTACGAAAGTTGCTGCTCAATGATTTGAGGGAAACCCAAAGCTTCTCTTTTCTCTCTCTCTATGCGGCTAGGGCAATCTCCCTTTTCTCTATATTTCGATAGAATGAGTATATGGAAAACCCTAAAATCTAATATTGAGATACGAATATCACGTAACCAACTCTAATATCTGCCTTGCTTGATAATCCTATACACCCAAGCTCACTTACATCTTAGGGAATTAACCAATCATTTAAGTTATAAAATACTTGCCACATTAAGGTACTCTAGACCACACTACCCGCATATAGACTACCACACACAAGCCACTACCACAATCCATTCATGGTCTCAACCACCTCAAATCAATTCGTCTCATCAAACGGTTATCACTGATGAAGATCGTACGGTTAAAATCTTTAGAATTATAATAGGAATTATTAAAATTCATCTAACTCCATCTAACAATCAAATTAAATTATTATGATGCATAAAAAAATAAAAATAAAATAAAATAAAATAAAAATTTAGAATAACATGAAATAAAAATATGGGTCTTTACAGTACCGTATGTACAGTACCGACTGTCCAGTGCGTATTTTTTCAGCTATCTCACTCCAAGATGACTCGATTTTTGGATCTATCATCAATTATAGCTTAGATTTTCTGTTAGGATTAGATATAGAGAGAGAAAATGGGTTAGATATAATTTTCCTTGTATTTTCTTGCAAGTTTCTTACACTTTCTTTGCAAACAAACACCATTTGCTTCAACAATTAATGAGAATTCGTCAATTCTTCATGCGTTCTTCAATGGAATCAAGTAACTGGACATCTTTTGGATGTAATTATAGAAATCTACCAAGGATTTGCAAAGGTTTCAATGGAGGTATATGAATTCAAATGATTTATCCTATGTTTTCTTCAATTCTTGCTTCAATTAAGTTGTAAACACATAGAACACTTAAATTCATAATCTAGGCTGGTAATTGTTATGCACAATCTTCTAATTGGTATAGGAATTGCACAATTGAGAATTTGATTATAAGATTCTTACAATGAACCAACAATCTACACTCAATTGAACTTGAATTCAAGCGTTTATGGTCGAAATCCTCTTGGTCAAGGTTCCATGGAGCGAACTTTGACTTGAGTTAAACAAAACTCCATTGAAGACTTTGTAGAGATTTGGTAGATTGAAGCAATTGCATCCAAGCCCCCTTATTACTTGATTTAAAATTTAGTATAATTGCTTTCAATTTTAAGCGTAATTAGTTTAGTTTAGCAAATCACGACCTCTCACCATACAAGAATTTTTTGTCTTATTTTTATTATAGTTCCAATTTGCTAAGCAATTCACTAATTCATCCCATTTGTTGTTTGTTTTGACTTGTGCCACGCCTATATTTGGCATGATCCAACAGATTAAAGCAGAACATCAAAGACCGGCGGGACTACTTCAACCTTTACCGATACCGAAATGGAAGTGGGAGCATATCACCATGGATTTCATCGTAGGATTACCGAGATCACCACGGGGTTGCGATGCCATACGGGTTATTGTTGATTGCCTCACCAAATCTGCACATTTCTTACCGGTGAAGACTATGTACTCTTAATCAAAACATGCGACCCTCTACATTGCGGAGATTGTTCGATTGCACGGCACGCCAGTTTTGATAGTGTCCGACCGAGACCCGAGATTTGTGTCAAGATTTTGGAAGAGTTTACAAAGGGCTTTGGGCACTAAGTTGAAGTTCAGTACCACTTTTCATCCACAGACCAATGGCCAATCAGAGAGAACCATTCAGATCCTAGAAGACATGTTACGGTTATGTGTTCTCGACTTTTAGGGGAGTTGGGAGGATCACCTACCACTAGTGGAGTTAGCCTACAACAACAGTTTTCATGCAAGCATCGGGATGGCACCTTATGAAGCGCTTTATGAGAGGAAGTGTAGATCTCCAGCTTGTTGGACCGAAGTCGGCGAGAGAAAGATTCTTGGGCCAGAGATTGTGCAACTGACCATCGAAAAGATCAAGATCATTTAGCAACGTCTACGAACTGCTCAAAGTCACCAAAGGAGTTATGCGGATGTGCGAAGGTGGGACTTAGAGTTTGATGAAGGGAGCCATATGTTCTTGAAGGTATCTCCTTCCAAGGGGATAAATCGCTTCGGCAAGAAGGGAAAGCTTAGTTCAAGGTACATCGGACCGTTTGAAGTTATTGAACGGGTTGGACCCGTTGCTTATCGTATTGCTCTTCCACTGAAACTTTCGCAAATTTATAATGTCTTTCATGTTTTGATGCTACGAATGTATGTTCACGACCCGACGCACGTGATTAATCACTATCCATTTTCCGTAAGTGAAGATTTAAGCTACATGGAGAGACCAATAAAGATTCTTGACCGCCGTGACCAAGTTCTTAGGAACAAGGTCATTTCGTTGGTACGAGTTTTATGGCAGAACCATACTTGGGAGGAATGTACTTGGGAACGTGAAGACCAGATCCAAGAACGTTATCCTTTTTGTTTGAATGATAGCTTGTATTAAGTTTGGGGACCAAACTTATTTAAGGGAGGAAGCATGTGATATCCCAAACCTCTATCTAATTATATTAATGAGAATTTCTAGTTTATGCAATATTTAGTGTTAATTATTCCTTCTTTTGGGTCAAAATGACCAATGAAAACTTGTGTTGTATCTTATGTTGGAGGTGTGAGACACATGGGATTATTTCCCATGTGTATCTTCTTAAAACACAAAACACAAACACATATGCACCAAAAACTATCACCAACCGATTAGGAGAGGGAGGAAGAGAGAAAGGGGAGAAGGAATGGAGGATTGAGGGAAGAAAGGCTTGAAGCAAGAGGATTGAAGCCATTGAAGATCTCACCAAGCTTGAAGAAGGTAAGATTTTATTTCTCTCTCTCTCTACAATTATATATGTATATGTATCTACCATGTGTAGATGTGTTGGGTCTTTGTGTGTATGCATATATATGAGTTGAGTTTGTCTTGAGGGACTCCTTGAGTCCCAATTAGTTGAAATTGAGAGCTTGTAGCTCAATATTGGAGGATTGGAAGTGGAGGTTTGAAAAATCCCCAAATATGAGAAATGTTTGGGTTTTGAGTTCAACTCTAGATCCCTTTGATTTGATTGTTCTTCCTCCCACATTTTTAGTTATTATCATCCTTGTGGGCTAATCTTTGAGCCCTAAGAGTATTGGAAAGGTTTGATGGTATTTGGAGGAATTTTGGTTGTGTTTTGGTTGAAATTCGGGGGCTACCCAGAACAGGGCGTTCGAACTCCCAATATGGAGTTCGAATTATGGGAAATAAGCCTGAGCATTTGAACTCCCTCGAGAGGAGTTCGAACCCTCAGAAAAGGTTTTTTTTCAGATTTTGTTCTTGGAGTTCAAACTCCCATTTGGGCGTTCGAACTCCTTGTTTTTTTGCCTGGGCGTTCGAACTCCCTATCAGTTCGGACACTGTTTAGTAAAACGGGCATAAATTTCTCTAGAAAACTTGAATTGATGCACTGTTTAAAGCATTAGAAACTAGATTCATAGACCTTTGTATCCATATAAAGTTTATTTTCTAATTCCTTATATATTGAGAGATATAGGGGTTTGAAGTTGACCCAAAATCCATGCCAACACCATTGTTTTCCAAAATTTTAGTCCACCTTCCATGAAACATAACTTCTTCACCTGAGATGTGTTTTTGGCTCATGGCCTATCAAAATAAAGACCTCTAAGCCTATTTTTAAATAGAACTAGCCTTGGGTGTGAAATCATCATTGAGAGGTCGTTTGGACTCGATGAAGGAGTCGACATTTCGGCTTTCATGTTCAAATCTCAACTTCATGTTCTTATTTTACATCGGGGCTTTTTCCTAGAGTTTAGCCTTGCTCTCCCATTGTGAGAATGAGGTGTTGTTGAGTTAGGGTCAAGTGGTTTACGTGCTTAGTCTTGACTTACGTGTTATTGTTTTGCCTTAGAGTTTTGTATTGATGTTTCTTTGATTCTATGTGCATTTGTGTAGGAATACCTTGTTTGACACCCGTCCAATTGGAGAAAGGTGAGTAACGATATGCCATAAGTAAAACTCTACTATTTTTCTAAATGTTTTAAGCTCACCTCTATATATCATGAATGATTTCCATACATTTCAATGCATCAATGCTACGTTCAATTACAAATGTCATATTTCCAATGCATGCAAGCTATAATATGTTATGAATGGAAACCATGGACTATAATGTTTAAATGAAAGAGATGCTAAGTTTTCAATGTATGGTGCCAACTCGGGTCTTCTCGTGGTAAGACCTTAATCTAGCCTGATAGTCCTACGATAAGAGACGGGAAATAAACTATCTATGTTGGGAGACGTCCCTGGCCTAAAGAGTCTTAGCGTGACCTATATGGTTAATATGGAGCCTAGCTCATATGCCGAGTTGTAGCACACTTATGTCTTGAACCAAGAACCATGATATGTTCACGTGTTTTACGACAAGTTATGAAATGCTATATCAAGAATAATGTTATGTTGCATCTCTTCTTATGATATTATGTTTTGAAATGTTGAAACGTTTCAAATGATGTTTATGTTACCTACGAGTTCCAAGCCTACGCCTTAAACGTTCAAAAGCTCATTTCCTTATGCATAAATGGTTATCTATCCTTGTACGTTGGATATAATTGCTAGTCCATGATATTTTCTCGCTCATGCATCATTGTTATTCACTAAGCATTGGCTTACGTTTTCTCAAATGATTTTTAGGTAGCCAATCTGGGAGGCCCTAAAGCGAGGCCATATGTGGATTTGAGCTACGGCCCATGGGCCTATGTTTTGTATAATGTTTGAGGGCTGGACCCAATGTTTTGTAATGATATATTGTTATAACTTTTGTGGACCTTGATTTGGTCCTTATGTATGTTATGTTTTGGATTAGGCACAGCTCTACCATGTATGACATGGATTATGTTTTCAAGTTTTCAAAAGTTCTATTTTCCGCAATTATGCATCATTATAAATGATTAGGCACAGGTGATCAACCAGTTTATATAATGCGGCCTTAGGTAGCCTTGCTACTGGCCAGTCATGTACTTTAAATCCGTATAGGCCGGGTTTTGGGGCGTGACAGATCGACACCAGTACTCTTGCGGGAAAGCTCAAGTTCAATTGCACATTTGAGAGCGAAACAAGTTTTGACGTCATTGCCGGAGATCGAAAGCATAAGGCGAACACCAACAAGTTACGAATTGGAGAAGCGCTTGGTGAATTGTATATAAGAAAAACCCAAAAATAGCAAATAAACGAGAAAAAGAAAACTAAACAGAACAGCAAATTTGCAAACGGGTGGAAGTTGATCACTCACCCTCGATAGAAGCATATACGGCTTTGGGCTTTGGTAATCTCTTTCTCCCTTAAGGTGCTTAGATTTTTGGTTTCTCTTTGTTTAGTTTGTTTTGTTTGACTTAGATGTAGTTGCATTGCATTTTGTTAAGACTCCTTGTGAGGAGACATTTAGTGGAGATAGGATAGTGTGCTTAACTTGCAAATCGGTGGTATTGCTTTGTATAAGGAGATTGGAGGACGGTTGGTGAACAAGAGAAAAAAAGCCGTTGTCCTGCAATGCATGATTGTGTATGATGTGCTATATGACCTGGACGGTCCATTATTTGTTACATTCATCATCGCATGCCACATTTCATTAGGGACATTCATAACCGACTTGTGAGGCTTGAGAGTGCGAGTAGTTCATCACCACCCACACTGTGACTTCCATTAGTTGTGGACCTAGGATTTCTTCCTATGGCAAACATGAATGACCAAGGTTTACCCAACGTTTTCCATCTGAATCTTAATGTCGCACCGAATGCACCCAACCCACAACTCCATCCTAATCTTCAACCCATTCCACCGGGGGTAAATCATACCTTACGAGATTACTTGAACCCTCCACGTCAAGCACCAACCTCTTGTATAGTGTTCCCGCCACATTACACTTCACTTAGCATTCGGTCGGGAAGCATGCAAATGCTCCCCCAATTTCACGGAATGGATTCTAAACAACCATATCATTTTATTAAGGAGTTTGAGGATGCTTGCTCACTTACCATGGATAATTCATGCCCGAGAGATGTTTTCTTGTTAAAACTCTTTCCTTTTTGCTTGAAAGACAAGGCCAAACTTTGGTTCAATTCGTTGAGGCCTATATCTATTCATTCATGGAATGTACTCCAAGGAGAGTTTTTAAAGAAGTTCTTTCCCGAGAACCGAACTGAGAGTATCTGAAGACAAATTTCTCAATGTTAGGAAAGGTTTAAGGACCTCTTGAACACTTGCCCTCACCATGGTTTCGCTGATTGGCACATCATCAACACTTTTTACTCGTCTCTAACCCCTCAACTTAAACACTTGATTGAATCAATGTGTGCGGGGACGTTCCTTGACAAACAACCCCATGAAGCCTATGAATACTTTGACATTTTAGCAAACAAAGCTAGGGATTGGGCACTCACCGGGACTCAAAATTCTGAGGGTCATTCCGTACAACAAGGGGTAGGGAGATACCAATTGAAAGATGTTGATGATGTAAATGTGAGAGTGACCACTTTGACTAAGAAATTAGAGGCTTTAGAAGGAAAAAAGGTATTAGCGGTCGAGAGTGAGATAAGAAAAGAGACTTGTTGCATAGTGTGTGACACTACCGACCATGACACATCTTCATGTCTTATCATTCCGGGGGTGAAAGAAGCTTTGCATGGCCAAGTCAATGCAATTGGCCAATTTCAAAGAGAAGGGGGTAACCCTTACTCTAACACTTATAATCCGGGATAACGGGATTACCCTAATTTTGGGTGGAGGAATGAGGGGGGTTCAAACTTCCAACCTTACCAAGGAGGGTATCAAAACCCTCAACACTATTCTGCACCTATTCCTCCATTCCAAGCACCTCAACCTCAAGTGTACCAATCCCAACCCATGGCACAACTTCCAAATCAACCCAAACCGTACCGAGCTCCTCATAAGAAACCCATGGAAGATAATTTCTATCAATTATCCAATGATGTGAGAGGAGTTAATGCAAGGGTAGATAAGTAAGATAAGGTGTTAGATCAACATACTAGGATGCTTGAGGATATCCATAAGCAAATGTCTACATTGACACAAGCTTTGACCCAAAATGTCCTGGGGAGATTCCTGGCTCAACCTCAACCCAATCCGGTGGTTAGGCAAGTACACATTACCGAGGGTGGTATGGACCCTCAAACAAGTCATGAACAAGTACAAGCCATCACCACTCTTAGAAGTGGTAAAGTCATTGATAAAACCATTACATCAAAGGATGTAGCTTCTATACCATGTGTTGACCAAGAGGGGAAGGTTAAGGAAAAGGAAGGTGAGAAAGAAGAAAAAGTGAGAGAGAAAAGAGAGAGTGGTGAGCATCAAATGAAAGAGTCCGTTGCTACTCTTTTTGAGACCTTGAATGAGACCAATAGGGATAAGAGGAGGGATATTTTGAAACATGCACCGTTTCCTCAAAGGTTGACCAAATCAAAGAATGAACTCTTAAATGCTGAAATTTATGAAGTGCTTAAGCAAGTTAAGGTCAACATCCCTATTTTAGATGCCATTAAGCAAATTCCATCATACGCCAAGTTCTTAAAAGATTATGTACTTTCAAGAGAAACCTACATGTCAAGGAAACGACTATGATGAATGAAAATCAAAGTGCAATCTTGTAATGCAAGACCGTTTCGAAATTCAAGGACCCCGGGTGTCTTACCATCTCTTGCACTATCAGGAACACTAGAATAAACTGAGCTTTGTTGGATTTAGGGTCTAGTGTTATTCTTCTTCCATTTTCGATGTACAAGGAACTTGGTTTAGGGGAGTTGCAACATACCCGAGTCACTTTACAACTAGCGGATAGGTCTATCAAGGTGCCTAGAGGTATCATTGAGGATGTGCTCATCCAAATTGATAACTTCTATTTTTCCGTTGTCGCACCCAGATTTTTTGCACTCGAGGAATACTCACCCAAGCGGGAAAAATGTTGTACTCTCTCGTTAGAACTCACCCTCCTAGAAGAATGAGTGCGACTAGGTTTGAATTGAAAATAGGTTGAATAAAGGACTTTTGAAAAAGATTCAGAGTCACCACCTAACTTGATTAAGATGAGTTAGGTCACCTAAAAACTAAGAATAATCCGAAGACTACACTTAGGGTTTTGGAAAACAATTTTGAAAAACATCTCCTCAAGAGAGGGTTTTAAAGAAAATAGGTTGTTTGGCAACCTTTGAAAAACATTTAGCCCTTTTTTGAAAAATAACTCCTTTTTGGTCTATGAAAACAGTGATTCTAGGTTCGGAGGTTGGTAACGTGTAGGGAAGACGCACTAAGCTATCACCCTACCTCGCCCTTTCGGTACCTACATGTCAATCTACCCTAGATTCACCTATGAGAGTCTTTAACTAACTATTGGCCAATCCTATTTACTTTAAAAAACAATGTTTGAAATAAATATGATGCATGATATGCAAGTTCAAGTTAAGAGAATCGAAAAATAGATTTGAAAAGAGTTTGATTTGATTTGAAAGAGATTTGAAGAAATAGAATTGAAATTGAAAAGTTTGAAAACTTGGGAATAGGAATTTGAAATTGGAAGTTTGAAAATAGATTAGAATTTGAGATTTGAAAAGATTTTGGAAACCGCACACATGAGGGTGGAATTGAAAGTTTTAAAAAATATTGTGACCGCACCTATGAAGGTTGCCTATGTATCCCTTTGGGGGAATTAGGTCAGTCGTAGTTCGGACCGGAGTCCGATTGAAAATAGAAGAGTGGATTTGAAGAAGGAACTTGAATTGGACATTGAATTTGATTTGAAATTAGAAAAGGAGATTTGAAATTGGAATTGAGAGGATTGGACTTGCTTTGGAAAGATTGATTTTGGAAAGACTTGGTTTTTGGAAGAAGGAGGTTTAGGAAACCTAGACTTGAGATTAAGAAAGATTGGATTGGAATGTTGGATTTGGAAGATTTGGAAAGATTTGAAAATTTGGAATTTAGGAAAGATTTGGATTAGGAAAGTTTCACTTTTGGAAAGTTTTGAATTAGGAAAAGTTTAGGTTTAAGAAAGTTTCAACTTAGGAAAGTGTTGTTTTAAGAAAGTTTTAGGTTTAGGAAAGTTTTGAATTTAGGAAAGTTTTAGGTTTAGGAAAGTTTTGAATTTAAGAAAGTTTTGAAATAGGAACGTTTTGAAAATTGGAAAGTTTTGAATTTAGAAAAGGTTTGAAAAAGAAAAGTTTTCAATTTAGGAAATGTTTGAATTAAGAAAGTTTTGAATTTAGAAAAGCCTTAGATTTAGGAAGGTTTTGAAGTTTTGGAAAGTTTAGAGTTTAGAAAGATTTGGGTTTAGAAAGATTTAACTTAAGAAAGTTTTGAATTTAGGGAGCTTAGAATTTTAGAAAGATTTGAAATTTAGAAAGTTTAGGATTTAGAAAGTTTTAGAGTTTGAATTTTAGAAAGTCTTGAAATTCGGAAAGGCTTGAATTTAGGAAAGGTTTTGAAAACTTGAATTTGGAAAGTTAAGATTTAGAAAGGGGGTTGAATTAGGAAAGGGTTGAATTAAGAAAGATTTGAATGTTGAGTTTTAAAATTTAGGAAAGATTTTTATGTTCAAGTTTTGGAAACTTAAGATTTAGGAAAGTGAAAGTTTAGGAAGGATTTGAATTAAGAAAGAGTTGGATTTTGAAATTTAAGGAAAGGTTTAAAGTTTGGGTTTAGGAAACTTATGGTTTAGGAAGGAATTGAATTAGGAAAGGTTTGGGATTAGGAGGGGATTGGATTTAGTTTCTAAAAGAAAAGATTTGATTTTGTTTCCAAAAACGGAGGACGGGATCTAGTTTCCTAAACGGGGAGATTTGATTCGGTTTCCTAAAGGGAAAATAGGATTTGACAAGGATTTGGAAAGGGGAATTCTAGAAACCCTAGGTTTGGAAAATTATAGTTTTGACGTAGAAAAGAGGTTTTGGAAACATGTATAGTTTTGATGTAAAAAATGAGAGGTTTTGGAAACCTAGGTTTGGGGCAAAGTCTGAAAACCATGTTTTTGGGAAGAAAATTTAGGGTTTCCTAATTGTGGGTTTTAGGGCTTGACTTGAGCTCTAAGGAAAGAGTTTTTTTTTGGAAAACGCGTTTTTGGAAACGAAGGTTTTCTAGAAGGGAATCCTAGGGAGGAGTTTTTTTGGAAAGAGAGTTTTTGGAAAGATTTTTGGAGAGAGTTTTTAGAAAGTGGATTTTGGGGAGAGGATTTTGGAAACGAGTTGAAAAATGGAGTTTTGAAAATAGATTTTGGGAAGGAGTTTTTGAAAACAATTTTGGAGAGGAGAGTTTTAGGAAAGTATGTTAAAAAAGAGATTTTTAGGAAGGGATTTTTGAAAAGAGAGTTTTTAAAAGGTGCAAAAACGTCTCACTTCCCTAAAGCGATTCTAGCCATAAGAAGGCTAGATCCACTTTTAGGAGAGCGGTTTTGAAAAACAATAAGATTTGAAAATATAGACCAAAAAGCCACTTTTAATATAACACTTTCCTAAAGCAACCCTAGCCATGGAAAGATTAGAATCACCCTAGGATTGTGGTTTTGAAAACAAGTTTTTGAAAAAGAGATTTTAATGCAATTTTGAAAACAAGTTTGAAAATGATTTTGAAGACAACTTTGAAAACAGTTTTTGGAAGATGCAAGATCATGATATGCACAATGCAATTTGGGTCGTGAACATACAAGGTTAAGGCTTCACCACATAATCAAGGGGGCCGGACCCACGTGGTCTTTGGTTAGACTAGAAGAAAGCCCCCGACACAGTAACTCTCCAATAGTCCAATCCTACACATGGACCGGGAATCCCCTTGTTTCAAGCATGCAAAGAAAGGAGGGGAAAGAGATGGGGGATTAAAATAGAGAAAACCCAAGTGGGTTGGAGGGAGAAGAGAGAGAGGGGAAGTGCGGAAATTTAAATAGGGAGCCTACTGTATGTCTTGTTTATTTTGCGCGCCGTGCTGTCTTCAGTCTTCGGTCTTTGTCTTGATCTTCACCCTCAGTCTTCAAGAATTGTCCTCAAGCTTTAGATGGCAGCTCTTCAAGTCTTTGAAGGTGGGTTGAAGGCCAGTGTATGAGTGTATAGAGGTGTATAGGGATGTATAGGAGGCTAGGGTTTAGTGTAGGGTGGCTAGGGTTTGGGAAAACCTAGGGAGGCTAGGGTTTTGGAGGTGCTCGAGTTCTGTATATCGAATTGTGTGATTTCTAGGTTAAGTTTGCAGACCCCTTTCACGTTGAACGAGGCTCTGTATTTATAGAAGTTGGACAAGCCTGGTGCCTATTGCAGTGGCGCCAGGGCAAAATTTATACTGGCGCCACTAGGAGTGGCGCCAGGCCATTTTTTGGCTTGGCGCCACAGCCAATTAGGAAAGATTTAAGGTCGGCAAGCAACGTATCTTTGACTAGATTTGGGCGCCTGTACTAGTGACTACCATGTAAACTTTAGCCTAGCTTCACTAGGAGTGACTCCGGAAAGTCCGGGAATTATTTGAAGGAGTCGGGAATGACCCGGAAGGCCAGAAGGGAGCAGGAACACTTAAAACAGTGTCCTGGAGGTATTTGACTTGGAAAGTGAGGATAAGGTGGGTCGAAAAGGTTGACCGGGCCTTTAGGGGCAAAATGGTCAATCGGGCCGAAAAACTGCCGGGGCGAACCCGGATTATCCCAGAAAAAGACTTGGGATTTGGAAACATTATTTAGAATGTTCCCAGAGGTTTCCGGTTTGATTCCCAGAGCCGGCGTGGTCGGAAAAGGAGACCGGCCCACTAGGGGCAAAACGGTCATTTTGTACCGGGTTTGCCAGAACTGACTCGGAATGATCCGGAAAGGTAAAGGAAGGTTGAGAATACTCTAAAAAGTATTCTCGGGACATTACCGGTTTGATACCCAAAGCCGGTGTGGTCGAAGAAGGAGACCGGCCCTCCAGGGGCAAAACGGTCATTTTGTACCGGGTTGGCCGGAACTGACTCGGAATGATCCGGAAAGGTAAAGGAAGGTTGAGAATACTATAAAAAGTATTCTCGGAACATTACCGGTTTGATACCTAAAGCCGGTGTGGTCGAAGAAGGAGACTCGCCCTCTAGGGGCAAAACGGTCATTTTGTACTGGGTTGGCCGGAACTGACTCGGAATGATCCGGAAAGGTAAAGGAAGGTTGAGAATACTCTAAAAAGTATTCTCGGGACATTACCGGTTTGATACCCAGAGTCGGTGTGGTTCCCGGGGCATTCGGATGCCTAGGGGCAAAATGGTCATCTTGACCGGAAAGTCTCGGAAAGGGTCCTAAGGGTAGTTTGGTCATTTTCCACCGAAGTGGGCTAACAGCCACTGGTGTTGACCTAGGTTTTGAGTGTTTCCGCCACTCTCACGGTGTGAGTATTTCCGCTACTCGGATGGGGTTTGATGATTTGTGAGTATTTCCGCTACTCGGACGGGGTTGATGATTTGTGAGTATTTCCGCTACTCGGACGGGGTTGATGATTTGGGAGTATTTCCGCTACTTGGACGAGGTTGAGTATTTTCGCTACTCTAACGGGTTTGTGAGTATTTTCGCTACTCTAACGGTTCTGTGAGTATTTCCGCTATTCTAACGGTTCTGTGAGTGTTTTCGCCACTCTAACGGTTTTGTGAGTAGTTTTGCTACTCGGACCGTCTCGAGGAATAAACTGTCTCGAGAGTGGGACTGGAAGGGGTCTTACCGTCTCCGAAGAGACGTGCCTGGATTGGAGCCGTCTCGAGGAATAAACTGTCTCGAGAGTGGGATTAAAAGGGGTCTTACCGTCTCCGAAGAGATGTGCCTGGATTGGAGCCGTCTCGAGGAATAAACTGTCTCGAGAGTGGGATTGGAAGGGGTCTTACCGTCTTCGAAGAGACGTGCCTGGATTGGAGCCTTCTCGAGGAATAAACTGTCTCGAGAGTGGGATTGGAAGGGGTCTTATCGTCTCCAAAGAGACGTGCCTGGGTTTTGAGTGTTTCCGCCACTCTAATGGTTTTGTGAGTATTTCCGCTACTCTAACGGTTTTGTGAGTGTTTCCGTCACTCTAACGGTTCTGTAAGTAGTTTTGCTACTTGGACCGTCTCGAGGAATAAACTGTCTCGAGAGAGGGATTGGAATTGGAATAAGAAAGGACAATGCTCCTAAGGGCATTTTGGTCATTTTGCCTCTATTTGGGCCTGACAAGCCAGCGAAGCGATGGAAAGACGGAATTTGGACCTAGAGGGTTGGATTCAATAGGAATATGCCCAAAATGACTTGAAAACAAGTCTGGACGGAGTGTAGACTGCCGAGCGGTCAAAAATGGGGTGCTTACACCCGTGGACTTCATAGTATTAGACACTCAACCCGTAGATAGTTGTATAGCTCACAATCAAATTCCCATCATTTTAGGGAGACCTTTTCTAGCTACTTCCAATGCCATCATCTATTGTAGGAATGGGTTAGTGAAGCTTTCATTTGGCAACACCACTTTTGAATTGAATATCTTTTCGGTTGCCAAACAGCCGGGTGAGTGTGAGGATATCCGGGAGGTTGATATTGTCGAGACCATAGTGCAAGATCACTTTGAGAATGAGTTCTTTGAAGACTTATTGGAAAAAGCATTGTTGAGAAGTGAGCCTCATGAGGCTTTGGATTGTTATGATAAGGCTTTAGGAGAAGTTTCATCTTTAGGTCATGAGAGGGCCCAATGTATGCATGTGGGACAATGGGTCCCTTCCTTTGAACCTCTCCAACCTAGTGATACAAAACCGATTCCATCGGAGGCCAAGCCTCCCATCCCCGATAGGAAACCATTACCAACTACTTTGAAGTATGCATTCTTAGGTAATGGTGAGTCCTACCCCGTTGTCATTTCTTTCACCCTATCTTTGCGCTAAGTGGAGAGCTTGATAGATTTGCTTAAACACCATAGAAAAGCTATAGGGTGGACCATTGCCGACCTCCATGGTATTAGTCCTCTTTTGTGCACACATCATATTTTCTTAGAAGAGGGGGCTAAAACTGTGCGTCAAATGCAACAGAGGTTAAATCCCAACATGAAGGAAGTGGTAAAGGGTGAGGTGCTAAAATTGCTTGAGGTGGGTATCATTTATCCTATCTCCGATTCTAAGTGGGTAAGTCCTACCTAAGTAGTGCCAAAGAAATCGGGTGTCACGGTAGTCAAGAATGATAAGAATGAGTTAGTGCCCACCCGTATCCAAACCGGGTGGCGTATGTGCATTGATTATCGCCGTCTCAATGCCGTGACCCGAAAGGAGCATTTCCCCTTGCCATTTCTTAATCAAGTGCTAGAGAGAGTATCCGGAAAAGCTTTCTATTGTTTTCTTGATGGCTATTTCGGGTACAATTAGATTGAAATTGCTCTAGAGGATCAATCCATGACCACCTTCACATGTCCTTTTGGTATTTATGCATACCGTCGCATGCCATTTGGCTTGTGCAATGCACCGGCCACTTTTCAAACATGTATGATGAGTATCTTTAGTGATATGGTGGAACACATTGTAAAAGTGTTCATGGATGACTTCTCGGTTTATGGAGACACCTTTGAGGGATGCCTTGCAAATTTAAGAAAAATGTTGAAGCGACGTGAAAAGAGTAACCTAATCCTTAATTGGGAAAAATGTTATTTCATGGTTACTAGCGGAATTGTGTTAGGACACATTATGTCTTCTAAAGGGATATAGGTAGATAAGGCTAAGATTGAATTAATTCAAAAACTACCTTCTCCCACTTGTGTCAAGGATGTGCGATCATTCCTTGGGCATGCCGATTTCTACCGGTGCTTTATTGAGGGATTTAGTGCGATAGCAAGACCAATGTGTCAACCCTTATCCCTTGACGTGCCATTTGAGTGGACCCCATCATGTCAACAAGCCTTTGATATTTTGAAAGGGTCTTTAACTTCCGCCCCAATCTTGCGTACACCCGATTGGTCACACCTTTTTGAGCTTATGTGCAATGCGAGTGACTACGCCGTGGGGGCTGTTTTGGGACAACGAGTTGACAAGAAGTCTCATGTCATTTACTATGCTTCTAAAACCCTCAATAATGCCCAAGTCAACTACACCACCACTGAAAAGGAACTTCTTGTGGTAGTTTTTGCATTGGATAAGTTTCGTTCTTACTTTATAGGGTCTCTAGTCATCATTTACACCGACCATGCGGCCCTTAAGTACCTTATCACTTAACCCGATGCCAAACCCCGCCTCATTGGTGGATTCTATTGCTCCAAGAATTTCATATAGAAATGCAAGATAAAAAGGGGGTAGAAAACGTAGTAGCGGATCACTTATCCCGGCTTCCCCTTGATGGGAGAGCCACCGACTCTACCCCTATCAATGAACATTTCCCGGATGAGCAAATTTTGCATGTGCAATCTTTGGAGAAAGCTTCCCCCCCATGGTTTGCGGATATTGCCAATTACCTTGTGACCGGTGAGGTTCCATCCTATTGGTCATCCATTGATAGGCGCAAATTTTTTCGAAATGTGCATTATTTTTCATGGGATGATCCTCACCTCTTCAAATATTGTCCAGATCAAATAATTTGGCGTTGTGTGTCTAATCATGAATTCAAGCAAGTCATGGAGTTTTGTCACTCCCAAGCTTGTGGAGGACATTTCTCCTCCAAAAAGACCACTGCCAAAATTCTTCAATGTAGCCTCTATTGGCTAACCATGTTTAGGGATGTGCATGCATTTTGTCTTGCATGTGATAGGTTCCAAAGGTTAGAAACCCTCACAAAGCGTCACATGATGCCCCTTTAACCCATTACCATTTTGGAGATCTTTGATTGTTGGGGAATCAACTTCATGGGACCTTTTACTAATTCTTTCGGTTACCTTTACATCTTGGTAGCCGTGAATTATGTGTCTAAATGGGTGGAGGCTATTACCTCTCGGAACAATGCCCATCAAGTGGTGGTCTGCTTTTTGAAAGAAAATATTTTCTCAAGATATGGGATGCCCCGAGCCATCATTAGTGATGGTGGCTCACACTTTTGCAATAAGTCCTTTGCATTTTTGTTGAAAAAGTACGGCGTGGTTCATAAGGTCAGTCTACCTTACCACCCGCAAATCCAAAGGCAAGTTGAGTTAGCTAATAGGAAAATTAAGAGAATCCTTGAAAAAACTATCAACCCTAATAGGAAGGACTGGTCCCTTAGGCTAACCGATGCATTATGGGCCTACGGCACGGGTTTCAAAATTGTGCTCGGTGCATCCCCATATCGGCTTGTGCATGGGAAAGTGTGCCACCTTCCGGTGAAAATTGAGCATGAGGCCTATTAGGCCATACGGCAATGTAATAAGGATTGTGAGGCCGTAGGGGCCCACCGGAAGCTTCAATTGAATGAACTCGATGAATTCCGTAATGACACCTTTGAAAATGCTAAGATTGCTAAAGCGCGAATGAAGAAGTTCCATGACCAACACATTCTTTGTAAATCATTTAAAGTTGGTCAAAAGGTTCTACTTTATGACTTGCGCCTTCATTTGTTTCCAGGAAAATTACGGAGTAAATGGGTGGGTCCCTACCTTGTCATCGATATTTTCCCCCATGGAGTTATAGAAGTGAAAAATCTCGCCAATGGGGCGGCCTTCAAAGTGAATGGCCAAAGGTTAAAGCCTTACTTTGAGACTTTCCAAGGAAAAATGAAGTGTGTGGATCTCATTGATCCACCACCTTTCGATTGATGATGATCTTTGCCCTAATCTTTAGGAGTAAGAGTAGTTTTGATTGATTTTCTTAGCTTTCTTTGTTTGTTTCTAGTTTGGTGACTCTCATTTTGTTAAGAATAAGATTAGTTTGTAGAGCCATTTGGCCTAGTTTTTAGTTAAGTTTGTAGTAGTTTGTTTGTTTTCCATTTTTAGGCTGATTTGGGAGTATGAGTAGATTGCTTTGTGGGCCTAGCTATTTGTTGTTTGGGGAGAATCATATAATTTGATTGAGTGCAGGGAATCCTCCAACTGCATTGTACTTCCTTACATCATCTTTGATGCCTTTCATGTGATCTCTTGGGTGTATAAGGTAAGGGACTTCCGACCCTTAATTCCTTGCATTCACCTCTCACATTATTCAGCCCCATTTGTGCATTTGTCCTCTTTGTCTCAGCCCTCTCCATGGCTTCCAAGGACTCTTCCAAGGCTAGTGAGAAGGCCCCCCAAGCGTCGTATTCCGATGAGACGGAGGACCCGGACTACGCTGCATTCTTGCGATCCTACACGTGTACCTTCTTATCCCGCCTTCCTTCGGACGATGCCGTCACGGTTGCTTGTTTGGTGACTTCTCGCCTCCTTAATGAGTCGCCCTCTTCATCTTCCAGCGTAACCAAGAAGGAAGCCGTGTTGTCTTCTGGGTCCACCATTTCTAAGAAATAGGCTTGAGTAACCCACCAGGTGGTAGCTTGCATTGTAGGTTGTTGCGTCTTAGACTCCTTTTATAAGAATCCTCTATCTTTTATTTCCATGTTGTTTGGGCCACCCGTGGCATTGTAATGTTTGATTTTTGTCTTTAATGAAATGGTGGGTTGCTTTATCGCTTTCGTGTTGCCTTCGTTCATGTTTTTGTGGCTTCTTGTGTGACATTGAGGACAATGCATCGTTCTATGTGGGGGGTGAGGGTAGATTGCAAGGCATTCTCCCCTGTTCTGACTGTTTTGGGCCCATTTTTAGTTTTGTTTCTCTCTTTTTGTACAGAGTAGACTAATTTTTTTCAAATTTGTAGGTTTTCTTTCTTAACGTACGTACGCTGGTCTCAGTGTACGTACGGTGGTGCCCCTTTTCGTACGCTGACGTGGCATGTTCCTATTGGTAGGCTCGATCCGTGCATATTCTTTATGGTCGTACGTACGCTGTCTTAATGCGTATGTACGGTACCACTGGCTCTCGCGTGCATACGCTCGCTAGCCGGCACCGTATGTACACACTTGGCAACCATACGTACGGTGCCCCCCATTTTCTATATAAACTCTCATTTATTAATCGTAACTCATTTCTTTAGCTGAGTCAACTCAAAGCTGACTCAGTGAGGGAGTGTCCGAGAGTGCAGCAGAACCCTGCCAGATTTCAGCTGTGGTCTTCATTGCCCGTGCCCGTCATTAGTCCACTTTTAGGTATTCCTTTTGAGCCATTTTCTTTTCATTTTCTTTGCTTTCCTTAGTAGTTTGTTTTTTGTTTAGTTGCTTAATTAGATCCTTTAGTGTAGATGGCTCCGCAGATCAAGAGGGTCCACAGGGTCCCCGTTGTTTTTTATGCCTCCCGGTTTGTTGACGGGAAGGCACAGCAGAGATATGATCAGATATTTAGTAAGAGTGGCCCGGTGCAGGAGAGAGCGATGACTCTCGAGCACTTCACGAGTGAGCCCTATCTTTGGAGAAAGATGTTTGAGAGTCGGGGTTGGCTGCGATTAGCACAGTATAGTGGTCAGTATAGGGCGGGTTTGGTCTCCGAGTTGATGGCTAACATCCGAGCACTGTTGAATGTTGCCGGAGATGAGCGTATAGTTTCCACTGTTAGGGGTAAGACCATTACCATTACCCCAGCCACCTTTGTAGAGTTTTTCGGTCTACCTCGGGTCTATGACTCAGCTTTGAGTTGGCCTCAGCAGGGTGAGGTAGAGCATGATGTCATGGTAGCTGGGATTTGTGCACCCGATACCCAGTGGATTTCTTTTCAGATTGAGAAGAAATTCCTTGCTCCGAGATACGCACCGATTTTCGTTTTTACCTGCTGGTCAATCTTTTCGTTAGGGCGACGAGGAGAGGTGGGCAAGCGTAGAGGCCAGTTACCCTATGCCCTGGGGACGGGTAGGAGTATTGATCTCCCCAGATATATGTTCAGCACTTTCTATGAGTCTACGGCTTCGACAAAGCCGCAGGGGGCGTTACCATTTACGGGGATGTTGACTGAGTTGATTGCACGTGCCAGAGTGGCAGCCCCAGACAACGACCCTTTAGCTCAGGTAATTGCACCCATCGCTCTATCCACTCAGAACAGGTCTGCGGGTTAGTTGGCGGGTATTCAGAGGCGGGTCGAGGCACTGGTTCAGGCACAGCAGAGAGCCCAGCAGCAGCAGCAGCAAGCCCCCGCAGAGGGAGAGCAGGTTCTAGGAGATTAGTAGCAGTAGCCTCAGACTGAGAGTGGGCCACAGCTAGCCCAGGAGAGTCCTATGTTTTAGGCATTCACTCAGATTATAGACCAGCAGAGTTCACATATTGAGAGACAGACTGCAGCCATCCAGATGATGCAGCAGTTGGTTGCAGGACTTCAGGCAGCCCATACAAAGCTCAGTCAGAGGTGTGTGGCTCTCGAGACTGTACACACAACACAGATCACTACTGTGCAGATAGTTCTGGGTGCTCAGATAGCAGAGCTCCAGGCCTCTTAGTCCAGGTTCCGGGAGGAGGTTTGACAGGAGCAGGCGAGACAGAGTCAGATGCTGACGGATATTTTGACCAGACTTCCGCAGGATGAGGAGACCGACTTCCCCGACTTAGCTGTCAGTGCTGCAGACCCTACATCTCTAGGGGAGCACGATTTCCAGGATGATGATGTGTTTGGACTTAGGCAGGTCAGAGTTTCGATAGCATCATATGCATAGTATCATTTGTATAGCATCTCATGTACATCCCATGTATACATTTTATTCATTGATGTATCTAAAACTTTGCAGCATTTTGATGTAGTCCATTTCAGTTTTATATGAGTACATACCTATTTTGAGCTTACATGATATATTTCTTTCAGTGGATGTCGATCTCTTGTATAGACAGGTTCCTTTTCAAATATGATTTAGTGGATACTTTATCTTTATCTACCGTATGATGGTAAGAGGTTGACGGTATTGTATGGCTTCTCTCATTATGTACTTTCCATTGCTAGCATCCATGAGTGGTTTGTTGATTGACCTTTATTATTCATAGTGGATGTGTTGATACTTTGCATGAGGGACCATAGCATGTTTTATTAGATTCAATTCTGGATTCATGAATGATTAAGGGTTAGTATGGGAGTATGATTATAATACAATGAGCATTGTTAGTCTTTGATTTCTATGTGAATGAGATGTGGTTTTGATTACAGTATGATGAGATGATTGTCTTTATAAGCACGAATCATATTAGGTAGTGAGCATTGTTGATCTTTATATTCACAACCTAATTGAGTGGAGATCATTACCTGGTGAGAAGAGCTAATTATGTTATTGGAGAGATTTTGCACTTACTCGAGTACATTTTCATTGGGCTCTTGCATTTCAAAATGATTTCATTACTCTTGTCTTTGGCTTATTGGTTGGATGTTGATTTGCATTGGTTGGCACTTACATTCCATTAAGATCTATATACACAACATTTGCTTTGGAAATGATTTGAGGCCTTCTTTGGTTATTTTGAGCCTCTGAATCTTATTGTACTTTTTCTCCTCTTTGGCACCACATTTTCACACCCTTTGAGATTTAATTCTAAAGTTCATGGGAAAAGGAATATAGATTTATATATATGAATTCTTCAAAAAAAAAAAAATAAGAAGAAGAAAGTACATTTGTAAGAAATGTGTAGCAATTGAGAATAAATAAATGAAAAAAAAGGGAAAAGAAAAAAAAAGGAGAAAAGGGAAGAAGAAGGGGAATAAGAATGATTGATAGATGAAGTAAGTTAACACTTTACAAAAGGTGAGAGTGATGTTGGAAGATTCAAAAGTTGGAAAGGGAAAGATGGCCTTTAAAGAGTACTATATGTTCTTGAAACACACATGCATGGAAATGTCGCACCCTTCCTTTCCTTTTTATCATACCTTGATACCCTTAGACCTTCCCTTGCAAAGTCCTTAATGATCCGAAGCACGCTTCTCAATAGAGGCCTTGGTGGAATGTAAGACATTAATTGCACAACATGCTTAATTGATATCTATGCCATAAAACATTCTTTCATGAAGTCATGCCAAGGCCAGGGTTAACTTAACGGTAAGATGACTTAGAGTTAACTAACTAGGGTTAAGTTTACCTAAGGTGAGTTAACTAGGGTCAAGTTAACCTGGGTTTTGGTAACTAGGGTCAAGTTAACCTAGGGTTAGGTAACTAGGGTCAAGTTAATCTAGGGTTAAATAACTAGGGTTAAGTTAACCTAAGGTTGGTCAACTAGGGTCAAGTTAACCTAGGGTTTGGTCAACTAGAGTCAAGTTAACCTAGGGTTAAATTGGAAGATGATTTTGAAAGGTTGTTTGATGCATTTTTAGAAAGAGTTTTGAAAAACAAACATGTTATGCAATGAACTTTGGTAAGGCATTTTTTTTTTTTGAAGATCATTTCCATGAAAATTTTGATTCTAGCTAAGAGTGTGGTTTGGATGGGTGGTGCTTGGAGACTATCTCAAGGAAGGCTCCCTCAAGGTCATTATAACCATTATCTTGGCAAGAGTGTAAGGGGTCAAAAATCAATAAGATGACGACTTTTTGAAGTACCATTTTTAATGCAAAGATGGAGAGAATGAATTTTTGGGAACCATCTTTGAAAAAGGATTTTTGAAAACCATTTTCCAAGGAGACCATTCCATCAAGAGAGAGTTCCTATGGCCAAATAAAAGGGAGACCACTTACGAGAGGGCTCCATGGGGCCATTCCAACTACTAAACCTAAAAGAATGGAAACCTTGGAAATTAGAGAGCTAGAAAACAATTCTCATGCAAGTTAAAATGCAATGGTGCCAAGATGAGAGTTAGGGGGTTAGTAGGGAATTATCTAAGGCATGATTTTCTAAAGTATCATCCTAAACTTCAAGGAGCCAACTCTTGGAACCATTCTTTGAAAGAAATATAGAGCTTGGAAATGGCATGGAAATAAGAGTAGTGTGAACATTGTAGACCATGGAGATAAGCATGAAAATGGAGCCAAGCACACAAGACATGATCAAAATAATAATATGCAAGAGGCCATGAGCACATACAAGACTTTTAGGCTACACTACATAAACAAGGGGCTCCTAGGCCATACTATCTTAAAGTAGGCTAGTGAGAGATCTCCCTACACAGTGGCTCTCACTTGCTTTTCTCTAGGCATGATCTAAGAGCCCTCTTGGCTCAAGTATGCAAGAATAAGGGGGTTGAAGATGGGGATTAAAATAGGGAATAGCCCAAGTAGGCTAGTAGGGAAAAGAGAAGAGTGGGGGAAGATAAGAATGTAAAAGGGATACCACCTTTTGCCTTCAACACACTTGTAGTCTTTAATGGATGTCTTGATTGGAGCTTGAATGACTTCAAGACGGCTTGAAGGGCTGGAGAGGAGTGTTTAATGGTGTATAAAGCCTTGTAGATGAAGTGTATAGGCTTGAGGGAGGTGAAATCTAGCCTAAGTGTTGGAGGAAGAGAATATGTATGGAGATTCGAGGTTCTGGAGAAGTTTCAGCAGAGCTTCACATCAATTTCGGAGACAGAATATGCAAAGGGGGGGTCTGGTATTTATAGGCAATTTGGAACAGGCCTGGTGCATGTAGGACATGCGTAGGTACTGTTCCATTGCCAGAATGACACGTGGCACCTTGTGTAACGGTTAAATCTCGATTGTTGATCAAAATTTGGTCAATCTGATCAAAATTTGAGCGCATGTAGCATACGCTCCATCACCGGGAAGGTTCGTCCAAACTTTGTCTTGATAATTGAGCCAATCGGGAAGGTTTCTGGGGAATCGGTTGCACCCAAGGTGTTCTCCTAGGGTTTCTCGTGAACTTTCATATTTTCAAAAAGTTTGAATTGTGTTTTGAAATGTGAGATATCGTCTCGGGAAGCATGCATAAAAGGACATCGTTGTGGAGCGTCTATGATACGCTCTGAGGGTGTTTGAAAGTAGATGTTTTCGTGCCATGTGATCGAGGCCTTCGAGAAGCGATCTTTTCGATTGAATCGTACCGATGGAAAGTGCTCTGAAAATACTTTCGGGAATTTTTAGATTTACGCATTTTTTAAGTCATTTGACGGTGCGTTATGACCAGGGAATTGGGAAAAAAGTCAAACTTGGCGGAGAGTTTGCGAGACGCTCCAGGGATTGTCGAAAGTAATAGTGCTTGAGCCATACGATGAAGGGCTTCGGGAGGCGATTTATCCAATCGAGCCGTATCGATGGAAAGGTCTAGGAACGAGCTTTCGGGAATTCCCTGGTGTACGCATTTCTCAAGTCATTTGATAATGCGTTATTACCAGGGAATCGGGGAGAAAGGACAATTTAGACAGAGCGTCTGCGAGACGCTTTAGGGAACTTTTATTGAGTCGTGAGTGTTTAGCGTTGTGAGGTCTTCCTTAGGTTAGATAGGGGCTTATGACGAGATCCGGCATTCAGTAACCAAGGATCGGTGTTGTTTTGGGGCGCGTTCGAGTCGCCAAGGGCAAAATGATCATTTTGGCTGGTTTAGGCTGGGAATGGTCAGAAATGGATCGGAATTTCATGTTAAGAATACCGAGTCGTTTAGGGATGTTTTCAGGAGAGTCTTTTACTGTTCAGTGGGGTTTGTGTAATGCTTGAGGTGTTTAGGGGCAAAACAGTCATTTTGACTGGAGTTAGCCGGAATGGGACCGGAATTGGACTAAATGATGTGCAGGGGACGCCTAATAGGTTAGTAACATTTGGAAGGATAGACTTATCATTTTGAGGGATTTTGAGCTTTCTCAAAACGTGCCTGGTGGTGCAAGGGGCAGGTTTGGTCATTTTTCACTGAGTTGGGCTAGCAGACGCTGGTGTTGACGTAGGTATTGATTCCCGTGACCGCTCGGTCTCAGAAAACTACCTATGTGGTGTTGGTCTCTAAGAATGCCTGGTCTTAGAGACCTACCTGTGTGGTGGTGTTGGTTTTTGAGAACCTCTGGTCCTAGAAAACTACCTGTGAGGGTGGTGTTGGTCTCCGAGAACCCCTGGTCTCAAAAAACTATTGAATGACGGACATTTTACATTGGCGGGCTAGCAGGCGCCAGAAGTGAACCATCTGAAATTTGATAAGATGTTGGTCCCCGAGATCGCCCGATCTCGGGAAACTACTTGGATGACACTGGTTTTCGAGACCGCCCGATCTGGAAAGCTGCCTAGAATGATGGTGCTTATGGCTCCAGCGAGTCCTTATGGGCCCAAGAGGCAACCAGTTGACTAGACTGGAGATTGAAAGGCTCATCTCGAGCCTGCATGTGTTGAGATGCTTAAAATTGAGCCCGGTCTGACCAGAGATTACCGAGCGGGCAAAAATGGAGTGCTTACAATATCAAAACATTTCTTTCATGTAGAGAAATAGTTATATGATGTGAAAAACAACCAAATGTAGAATGAGATAACAAAATCAAACTTCACTACCACTGAAACAATAGGCACCAACTCATCACTATGTAAATTTATGGTACACCCGAAGTACTTAATATGCCAAATAATACTATTTTATGCTAATAAAATCTAGAACAAACATTCTATTATATCCAATTTGTTGGATCATTATATATTATTATCAAAATCAATATATTAAAATTTTGTAGCAATCGAATTACATTTGACCATTAAACCAACAAAAACTGCTATTTTGACCATTAAGAAGTTGGGAGGCACCCCTAGTTTGTTGGAGCTTTTTTTGTATACATTTACCAATTTAAATATAAAGAAAAGCCTTCAACCTAATTAGTTTTTAAGGGAGTGCGAATAAAATATTGGCTATAAGCTGTGCATTGCACGGATGCTTCTACAAGGAAGTAGTATCTGTCCTGATACTTCCAAAGCACTTTCTTTAAATAATTTTGGAAAGTATCCAATACTTCTTACATAATCTAGAACACATTTGCAACACACCTTGAACACCGACATGTCAATTTTATAGTCTAGAAGTATAGTGTAATTGTTAGAAAAAGAATAACAAAAGTTTCAAATACTTTAACTATTTCATAAGGAAGAAAATTTAGGTATACCTTACTTCAAACATACTAAACAACACCTCCCCAACCCCTAAATAAATAAATAAAATAAGATTGAATAAAGAAGAAGAAAAAACAAAGGAGGTTTTTTTTTTTTTGGATAAGTAACAATGAGACCATATGAGATCGAGTTGGTTTTCTTATGTAAGTTCTAATATCATAAGTGCTAAAGTTAGAATATCTGAGAAAATTCATAAAGAAAGAACATATATTATGAAAACTCCACCTTTTTAATTAATTTAACTAGCAGATATTTAATAAATAAGTATATCTGTGCATATAAATTGTCGTGTCTTTGATGTATTGTTTGGCAATTAGAATATTGACACTGTTTAACAATGCATTGTCAGAGAAATGGATTTGGAAATATGCATTTGAATACAGTATTTTTGGGAGTCATCATTACAAAATAAGAGGGTGAAATTGAAGATTGGATAACACTGGAGGTGATCAATCTTATGGCAGGGATGAATCAAGGAAGGGTTTTGACAAGGGAAATGTGTGCGGATATTCGTTTCATTTAAAGGTTCATTTACTGAACTTTATAGCAGTGGATAACGAAGTAACAATGGTGGATTATCACGACCATAGCAGGGGGGTGCGATAATTTGAAATGTTAGCATGTCAAAAGGGTGGTGCATGATTAGGGAACCTGGTCATCTACAAAATTTGATTTGAATCTGGTCATCCTATGTTTAATCTACTGAATTATTTCCATGGCCGAATGGCCTAAGGACCTTTGGTCAGGAAAAATACTAACCAATCACAAAGAGTGAACAGAGAGAAAGCAAAGAGTCGGAGAGATCGCAAAATACTAATCAATCGGTGAGGAATTCCAGTGGCGAGGGCTTCCAGTAAAGAGTAAAGAATGGAATGAAATTCCGGCGGCAAGAGCTTTCAAACGATGCCTACAATGGCACATGACAGAGGTCAGAGAGAGAGAGAGAAAAGCTCACCTGGGGAATGATTGGCCGGAAGCGGTGTGACAGTCATCACCAATCATCGGCAGTCATCAAGAAAAGGGAAGAGGGAAGAGGGAAGAGTAGGGGGATGCGGCGCCACAATACATTGTCTCTATTTTTTTTTCATTCGATCAATCCTGCTATGGCTCGTTAGAGAGGGAAGATAAAAGCAATAGTGGGGAAATGAATTTGGGCATGAAACTACGTTGTTTAAGACAAAAACGACGTCATTTCAGACCAAAACGACGTCGTCTCACTAGCTTTTTTTGTGACGGCACATCCTCGACACAAATACAAAGTCGTAAATAGGGGTGTCGTCTTTATCTTCATTAAACAGCGTCGTTTTTAACCAGTTTTCATGACGGGACACTTGCCGTCGCAAAAAAAGCCATCCCAATTGATAGTTTTCATGTTAGGGTTATTGCCGTCGCAAATAATGAGTATTTGCGACGGCATTTAAGCCATCGCAAATAGGCCATTTTTAGTAGTGTAACTAGATAACACTAGAAGTTTTTCTTGAATACTAGAACCAATATTCCTTAATTTCCTGGTCTTTACTGTTGGCTTTTTCTTCAAGCATTAGTTATTTTTGCCAATGTTTTCAAATTCGGATCGAATTAGCCGGTTGAACAGAAACCGTCAAGTAACGGTGCAAATTGATCCCTAAACCCGCTCTAGGTTACAAAAAAACCCGCTTGAATCGGCGGTTTAACCGTAGAATTGGTTGACTCGTTTACTGATTTGTGTAAGCGGCCGGGTTCGGACCAATATAAAAATTCCTCAATTTCTAGGGTTGCCGGGTTAGGATTGACGAATGGAGTCTTTGAGGATTCAGGCCTCTCCTTCAGTTGTCTAGGTTTGGAGTGTGGCCCTCTGTTCTGTTTTCCTCATCAGTCCGGCAACCCTTTCGATCTGAACTCCGGCAGGCCGCATGTACTCTCTCTCTCCACTCTTCAGTCCTTTGGTGATAAACATGACGACTGAGTCTTTCTGTATCTCTCCATGTCAAGTTGTGAAGCTCAAGAAGAGACAGACACTGTAACCAAAAACTCACTTTCGACAATGGCCAGTGTTCTTGGAACTTCATCTACTGCAATCTTTGCTTCTCGGCCCCTCCCTTCTTCAACACCAAGTCCCCCGTTCACTCCGTCTTTCCAATTCCAGGTATCCCTCTCTCTATATGTATATATATATAAAATTTTATGTATATAACCCGGAATTTATCTCTTTCTCCCCTTACAATAATCTTTTCTAGCTTACATTCTTGGATTTGACTAAAATACGAATGACCCAGTTCATTTGTCGAGTTTCTTTGTCACGGTTGCTTTGTTTTTTGTGGTCAATTACGAAGATTAAGATATGGGTCTAAAGAAAATTTTGATTTCAGGACAGAGTAATGGAAGGAAGTTCTATGTAGGAATTGCAATTCCACTGAAGAAAGGGAGGTCTCAGTTCCGTGTTTCAATTACTAATGTTGCCATTAAAATCAGTCCTGCCCAAGAGTAGGTATGAAGTTTCTTATGTGAGTGTCTCAAGATATAAAAGGTTTCACTATAGGATTTATGTTTTATGCTATTGTTCTAGATGGTAGCATAAGAGTTGTATTTAGTTTGGTTATTGAGATTTTACTTGTTAAATGGTATCATAGATTTGGTGCATGGTGTGAGTGAACTTGGAGAAGTATAGCTGCACTTAAGATGCCTTTTGAAGGTCTATTTGATTGCATGTTCTGATATTTCTTAAGAAGTAAATGCTCATTGTGAAGACAGTGTCAGCAAAGTTTCAAACAAGGGATTGTAAATTTAAACTAGTAAGTTAATATTCAATGGAAGAAAGCATTACTGGGTTGGCAATGTCATCAAAGATTTGGTGATGGCATAGTTTGAGTTTAGTCTAATAATGAAAATCATTTGGTTTGGTGATGACATAGTCATCGAAGATTTGGAAGAAAGCATTACTATGATATTTTATTTTATTATAAATTAAGGAAATCATTAGAAAAAATATTTAAGAAATTTAGGTTTTTAAGCTCATTTTTATAATTATATTACATATTTATATATATTTGTTGCAGTATCCTTTTGCTGAAACAATATTTTTGGTTACTGTGATATTAGCATGTCTAATACATTTCTTGTTTTACGTTTCATAATTATAATATTTATTCTTATTTATTTATTTATAATTTTAAATATATTTATAACGTAATTATGACGTCGCGATTCGATTCCGGTTGACTCGATGGTTAAATTTGTGACTCGATCCAGTTACCGATTTGCTCAACGATCCGAGTTTCAAAACATTAATTTTTGCACATTTCCTAGGACATACTATAGTGGTTTTTAAACCTTCTCTTTTTCTATTTTGACAAGAACCTTCAACTTTTAAAGGATAAGAACTTCAAGTGTTTGCTCCACTTTGACTGTGGATCTACAGTAAAAGTCGTCTCAAAATTCAGAAATCCCAGTGATGGAATAATATTAACCTTAGTGGTGATGATTTGAAAGATAGTTTAATACCATCAAAGGTTTCGTACCAAAACCTTGGGATCAATTTTTCGTGGTATGGTAGCTCTAAATTGTGATCACTCAGATCTAATTAAAAATGTAGGGGTGCCATACAATATGTGGAGTAAAATTATAAGAACCCAAATCTTCTACCCTTTCTTGTGCTCCTCCTATGTCTTGAACCATGTCATTGATTGTGATGACATAGATCACATTAAACATGTCCATATATTGTAACTACGATCAATCTAATCTGAGGGATAATTACCCTTAAAAGGTACGGTACCTCGAAGTTTCCATAGTCACTTTTTTGTGGGCTCTGTCAACATGGGGGTGCGCGATTTGGGAATCAAAAGATACTCATAAATGCCGAAGTTTTAAGGCCTATTACAAGTAGTAAAGCCTAAAAGACATGAGTTAGACAAACTGTGCTGTAGCCATTGAAATAGAGGCTTGATAGGGAGAAAGTGTAACCATTAAATTTACATTTTGTTCTTACCACAACTTTCAGATTAATTGGTGGTAGAGAGCAATTACGAAAATACAAAAGTATAAGATCTAAGAGTTGTTAAATTGGCAAATTATTTTTAAGGGCTTTTAAAATCAGCTGCCATTTCCCACATAGATGCTTCTGAGTTCAAAAGCTGCTTCATTCTGCACTCTTAAAACCTTCGGTAATTGTACAAGCTGTTTTGCTTTGCAAGACATTAGATCAGCCTCCTCGGCCTAATGTTAAAAAACATGGCACCTGCACAGGCCACGGATCAACTATGATTTATGTTCCTTATCTCTGGATGCAGTCGTGGAAACAATGTTTTATTAAGCAACATTTCAATTGAAAAAACTTTCGACCTGGCTGGCCTTGACAGAACAGAGAGTGCTGCATCTCCTTTTAAGGTCCAAAAGCAAGTTGACACAAACACGCAGAACAAACAAGCCTTATAGCCTAGCCAGTCTACATAGCCTATAATTTTCTCTATTTTTTTCCTTAGTTTCTTCAATAGTTCAATTAAACCTATGGAAAACACGCACTTAAATGACTTTCGTGGAGTTTTAGGGATAAGCTATCATTATCAATTTGGAGTTCCTAAAATACTTCTGGTATGGGTGCTACTTTCACATTTCATGCATATTTCCTATATTTAAGAAATAAGTTTCTCAAGTAGTACTGTAATCGAAATAAATATTATCACGTATCACAAGCTTTATAAGTCTAATTATTTAATCAATATATAAAGGTATACCTAATCAATATATTAAGTAATAGCATGGTTAGGCCCTAATTGAGCTTGAGGACATGCCAAGTTGAGATTGACAAAAGACAGAAATCTTTTTGCTAAATCTCTGAATACCTAATATCATTCAATCAAATTGTTCTTAGGCGAGTTTTGGCTTGTTGGACACCATTTCGATCAAATTGTTCTGCTATTTATCCTAGAACCATTGAAATGCATAACCACTGAATTTGAGGCCACGGAGACCTCCAGAACTGTATAACCATGTTTGCAAACGAGTAAGCTCAAGGGTAAGATTGGTGAGGTTTGGGAGAGGTTTATCATGTTGGGTCAATTCCCTTATGCAGTCCTCCAGACGAAAGATACGAAGATTCTCACAGCGCGCCAAATTCATTATAGTAGAACTATTGTAACGCATAACAACTGAATTACCAACGGAGACCTCCAAAACTGTATAACCACGATTATAGTCCTGAACATAATAGTATTGAGACCTTCTCGCTTACCTTTCTTGTCTGGATATACCATATTCAGGAGGCCAATATTAATCCTGATTGAACTTTCACCTAATTTGTATGGACATAGAATGAAATTCCCAAACCATGGTGTCACGGGTTGCCACCCGTGGCACGTCGGGGGCCGCGAGGGACCTTGGCGTGGGGCATGTCTGAGCATGATTAGCCGGTGGCATGGCAATCTCGTAGCTTGTATTTTCCATATTTATTGGATTTATGGATTATGACTCCTCGAGGGGGTAGGATGTTTCTTCCTATCAGTTTGGAGATGGCTCAGAATGCTATTATAAGGGGGGGCATGGTGTTGACTCTACCACCCCCTGGTGCTACCGAAAGGGACAGCATTCAAGTGAGTCCCCCAAGGGAGTGGGCGAGACTTGGGGGCCGGCTGTGGCACGTGGCTGCAGTTCTCATGCTAGTCAAGGGGCTACATGGGCGGCATTGTGCCCGGTGGGGCAAATGTTGGGCATTGGTGTCGAGGATGGGGTTGTGGCATTCGCACCCGCTACGCCATAATTATAAAGTGGTGGGGCTTATGTCCATGACGGATTGGACCTCGGTGTGCACACTTGCATGCCGTGTGTCTCGTGTGCACTTGCGCATTGGGTTCACGCTTGTGCACACGGCCGCTTGGTTTGGCTAGCATTGGTGTCGCGGGGCACTATGCTGTGGGCTTAACGGTTGCTACTCGGTGGTGCCTTTCCTTACGGGCAACCTTGACGCGGGGCGCTAAGAGCTTCAAGGATGGAGGCGTTGTGCCTAACAGGTGATGCTTGGCTGACGCGCGCATGTCTAGTTGCACATGGCCATCTGGCTTGTGTTTCAAGAGGGACTGGCGCTAAGCACATTGCTTGCCGTGTGCGCACGCATTTGAGTATGGCGTTGCTATCGCCTATAGCTTGGGTTGCCTTATGGCTTGAGCATCAGAGGTCCGTGCTTAAAGAGTTATGCGGGGCATTACGGATGGATCCTGGACAAGCGCATAATCTTTTGCCTTGGTGTTTGAGTTTGGCGGGACTATTGCTTGGTGCATAGTCGCCTCACGGGTGTATTCCGCTGCGTATGATCATGGCGGGTCGCATCAGTGTCACCGTGTGGTGCCCGGCCTGCCAGCCCGTGACAGTTGGTATCAGAGCACTAACCATCCGTGGTGTGCATTAATTGGGTGTTGCTTCTCTTATCCGTGTGGGCATACTCTTCATTTGGGGTGGACTTCTCCCAGTGGGTTGTTTGCTTCAGATTGTTGGTTGTCAGGTTTATCGGTGGAGCGAGTTTCATTCCATCTTGTGATGAATGGATTGGTGGCCCGAGCTAGCAGTTTTCCAGTCTATGTGGGCTAAAATCTTATGGTATCAGTGGACTTGGTTGCTGTTTGAACCCCTTTGGTACCTTCTTAAAGTGGCCGCTTCAACAAGCTTTGGACGCGCGCTTGGTCCTTTGATTGTAGTCGTGGTGCACAGTGCAGCAGGCCTTCTTAAGGATGTGCATAAGACCGACTTTGTAGTGTATAAACGCTTCTGTGTGTCAGATCAAATGATTTTGGTGCATAGCTAGTAGTGCTGCTTTGTTGGATTGGTGGGATATTTCTGCAGTATGTGAGCTTGTGCGAAAGGACTTGCTTCGTGTTGTGGGGATTTGCTTGCCTTCATTTGACCCTTGAGTTGGCCAAAACCGTTGGCAGCTTTGCTCGTAGTATTGCATGGTTACTTTGTTGGCTTCGTGCTTGCTTAGTGGATTGTGCTCATTTCTGCGCTTGGCTGTTGGCAATTGTGAAGAGCGTGTTTTGTTAAAAACATTTTTGGGTGGTCTTGCCTCGTTGTGATACATGTTGGCTAGTGGATGCCAGGTGACTCAGAGGAGTTCATCGTTGCTAGAGAGCACCGTGTAGCGAGGGTTCATCAAGACATAAAGTCCTCCGGCGGAGGGAGGCATTGTGGGCAATCTTCGGGTGAAGATCAGAGGATCAGGCACTGGAGTTGCATTGTGGGCAGACTTTGGGTGAAGATCAGAGGATCAGGCACTAAAGCTGCATGTGGGCAGACTTCGAGTGAAGATCAGAGGATCAGACACTGAAGCATTGCAAACTGATTTCGGGTGAAGACTAGAGAGCCGAGGTACTGGAACAGTGTGGGCTGATTTCGGGTGAAGGCTAGAGAGCTGAGGCACTGAAACAGCATGGGTTGTCTTCGGGTGAAGGTCTAAAAGACTGAGGTACTAGAGCAACATTGTGGGAACTTCAACAGTTGGAACCGTTTGCCAGTGGGCAAAGTTTACTTTGACAGTGCAGACAGACTTGCATCTGGTGGGAGTGCCGGTCAGATGGGAACTAGTGTGGGACAGAACCACAGGTTGTCGCGAGGGCATCTTTGGGTCGTGCACAGGGTGACTTCTGATGTCAAGTGAACTTTTGTGGGTTCAGCTGCGGAGTTTGTGTAGAGGGTGCACGCGGAGTGCTCGTCGATGGGGGCATCGACACCTCGAAGTGGTGGAGGGTGCATGACGGCCAATGCACGCCTTTCTTTTGTGCGCGACGGACAGCGCCTATTCAGGTACATGTTGCCGACGGATGGAGCAATATGGTACGGGGCATTTACTCAGAGGAGTTTGTGTTTGCTTTATGTGGTGGAACAGGTGTCTTATTTTGCTTTGCCGAGTTCAGCATGGGAGTCTGGGCGAACCTTTGCTTCGAGTAGCTGTGGGGGCAGATTTGGTGGCGACCGGATTTGTAGGCAATCAGCACGGAGGTGTTGGTCTGCGAGGAGTGGTGGCAACTCATCGTGGGGGCATATGAGCACTACCGCATTCAGCGTATGCTTGGCATCAACGGGAGCGTTGATTGCTCGAGTAGTGGAGAGTGTCAGGAGTTGGCACTTGTTGTGACGTGTGCCAGGAGTTGGCACTGGGCTTTGGCATCATCGAGGACGATGATGGTTGAAGTGGTGGAGAATGTCACGGGTTGCCACCCGTGGCACGTCGGGGGCCGCGAGGGACCTTGGCGTGGGGCATGTCTGAGCATGATTGGCCGGTGGCAAGACAATCTCGTAATTTGTATTTTCTATATTTATTGGATTTATGGATTATGACTCCTCGAGGGGGTAGGATGTTTCTTCCTATCAGTTTGGAGATGGCTCAGAATGCTATTATAAGGGGGGGCATGGTGTTGACTCTACCACCCCCTGGTGCTACCGAAAGGGACAGCATTCAAGTGAGTCCCCCAAGAGAGTGGGCGAGACTTGGGGGCCGGCTGTGGCACGTGGCTGCAGTTCTCATGCTAGTCAAGGGGCTACATGGGCGGCATTGTGCCCGGTGGGGCAAATGTTGGGCATTGGTGTCGAGGATGGGGTTGTGGTATTCGCACCCGCTACGCCATAATTATAAAGTGGTGGGGCTTATGTCCATGACGGATTGGACCTCGGTGTGCACACTTGCATGCCGTGTGTCTCGTGTGCACTTGCGCATTGGGTTCACGCTTGTGCACACGGCCGCTTGGTTTGGCTAGCATTGGTGTCGCGGGGCACTATGCTGTGGGCTTAACGGTTGCTACTCGGTGGTGCCTTTCCTTGCGGGCAACCTTGACGCGGGGCGCTAAGAGCTTCAAGGATGGAGGCGTTGTGCTTAACAGGTGATGCTTGGCTGACGCGCGCATGTCTAGTTGCACATGGCCATTTGGCTTGTGTTTCAAGAGGGACTGGCGCTAAGCACATTGCTTGCCGTGTGCGCACGCATTTGAGTATGGCGTTGCTATCGCCTATAGCTTGGGTTGCCTTATGGCTTGAGCATCAGAGGTCCGTGCTTAAAGAGTTATGCGGGGCATTACGGATGGATCCTGGACAAGCGCATAATCTTATGCCTTGGTGTTTGAGTTTGGCGGGACTATTGCTTGGTGCATAGTCGCCTCACGGGTGTATTCCGCTGCGTATGATCATGGCGGGTCGCATCAGTGTCACCGTGTGGTGCCCGGCCTGCCAGCCCGTGACACATGGCTATGAGATTGAACTTGTAATGTGATATGGGCCCCAAACAAACACCACTTGGAATGTTGAAACAGGAATATCCGCCAAACCTCAAATAAGAACATGGAACATTTGATCAGTTCAACATTGTTTATATATATATATATATATGTATGTATATATACACACATAACAAATTAAGACACAACACCAGCATCTGTTTATATAAAGTTGAACATCAATATTAATCATAAACATATAAAGACTTACACTGCAACCATATCCATATGTACCAAATTACAAAGCTTTGACACCGTTCCTTAGTACAAGCACTCAACCAGATGCAATCATGCCCACACATCCAAGACGAATAAGAAGTTTCAAGATAACAAGCCAGAGCCCATGTTCTTCATTGAATACAACTTACAGTTCCTCCTCCTAGGAGACGCAAAAAATCCCAGTTCCTCCTCCTAGGAGACATGAAAAATCCAATCAGTCTGGTGAAAAAAACAAAGTAATAAGTTATATAATTCATTTTCTAAAATCCAAAGATTGAGAGAGGTTATCGTGCCAAACATGTGAATCATTATGATGTGTCCTACACAATCTTTTGAGGAGGAAGTTCAAAACAGAGGACACTACCATTATGTTTGTTAAATAAGAATGCCTATTAGCGAATTATAAAAACTTGTTTGATACTAATTAAAGAACCGTAACAAGGATATATAAACATCACTGACCTCTTCCCATTCGTTAATCGTCATTACGTTTCTGATTCTGTCAGGAATTGTCGTTGCTGGATTACACCGACTGATGGTAAAGTCCTTGAGCTTTGGCATTCCGCCTTCCTCAACTATTAACTCCTCTAGATGACGTAAAAGTTCAATTCTCAGTACTTCAAGTTGAGGAAAGCCACCAGGTGGTTCTCCGGAGCAAACCATCTTCCTCCCAGAGTATGAATTTTCGGCCAATTCGAGGATCTTTAGTTTAGTAAGTTTGTTCAGAGTTTCCATTGGGTCCATTTGCAAACTAGTGTACTTAAGGGTAAGCTTGATGAGGTTTGGGGGCAGTTTCTCATGTTGGGGCAACTCCATTATGGAGGCCTCCAGCACGTGGATTACAGGATTTGCAGCATCTGATAACACCTCAATGATACGCTGGGTCATACGATTGACTTTCAGTCTTCTCAGGTTGGTAAGTTTGTGCAACCAGTCGGCCTGCAACGAAAGGTTAGGACCAGGCAGCCCATATAGGGTTTGGAGGTTTGGTAAAGAAACTTTAGTTGGAGGATGGAACAACCTATCCAAGTTGAACCCACGGCCACGGAATGAGCTAGAGGGAGGCTTGCAAAATTCAGGTAAGAGAATATGTGTTAATTGTTCCATATTCCAAACAACATTAGGAAGGATGACTAGTCCACCGCAATCTTGAAGATCCAAGGTCATCAAATTTTTCAGATTGCTTATGGTGTAAGGAAGTTTTACAGCAGACCCCCCGGAAAATCCGAGTTGAAGGTAACTCAAGTGGCTCAAATTGCCCACTTTCTTTGGAAGAGACCATTGAAGAAACCAAATTGGAGGATAGTTGCCCCTAGCACTCAGCACACGAAGAAATCTGAAGTCCCCAAGCAAATTCCCAAAACTTGTTACGTCTTCCACTTCACCACTAAAATACATCATAGCACGAAGCTTTGGAGTTCGATAATTCAAAGAAATGTAGTCACCAAAATTACTACCATGGGTAGTGATTCTACGTACACTCACTGCAGAATTATGGGAGGTCACATTATTGTGTGTGTTAAAGAAATTTATCTCATTGGCCACCCGAATGCAATGGCTGTGCAAAATATCATGAATGCGGCAACTTTCAACCCTTCCATTGAAATTCCTTCCAACAACTTGGATCAGGTTCCTACCAATCAAGTGATTTAGGTAATCATCCCCTACATCCTCAACTTCTGTCTCTTTACTACCTTGTATAAACCCCTCGGCCGCCCATAAATTAATTAATTCGAATGTAGAAATTTTATGGTCCTCTGGAAAAAGGCCAAAGTATAGAAAGCATGGTTTTAACTTTATAGGTAAATCTTTGTAACTCAGAGCAATGATCTCTGAGTATTGGTCTTCACCTTGACCCATGTTCTCTAATACCGCTTTCCATGCGCTTATGGTTCTCCGTTTCAATGACAACAGACCTGCTGTCACCACAATTGCAAGTGGCACGTCACCACATTTTTCTAATATTTGCTCACCAATATGGTCCAATTGTGAGGGACCACTACTTTCATCATTGTTTTCTGGGGTTGCCATAATCATATTGACGAAGAGTTTTCTACTATTTTCTCGGTCTAAGGGTTGCAACTCATGTAGGAATCTTTGCCCGCCTACTTGTACAACTTTTACACCTACATTATCAACTACATTTTTGTTCCGAGAAGTGATGATAATTCTACTTCCGTTCTCGGAATTGGCAGGGATGCCATTTTTTAAAGCATTCCATGGTTCAATGTCCCAGATATCATCAATTACGATAACGTACCTTTTCCGGCTTAAAAATCCGAACAAATTGGCCTCCACATTGTGTTCCCAATTCTCCTTCTCCAAGCCAACTTGTCTTGCTATGTCTTGCAAAAGCTCGTTTACGTTTGGTTGCTGAGAAACATAAATCCAAGCTGAACACTGGAATCTGTGTTGAACAGAGTTATAAACTTTTTTCGCAAGAGTTGTCTTACCCAGACCGCCCATACCAACTATGGAGACCACACGATGCCGTAAATCTTCATCGAGCACTTCGGCCACTAGTCCTTTAATTAGTTCATCGAAGCCGACAACATTTACTTCGTCAACGTGGGGGAAAGATCGTCTTGGATCCCATGCGCGTTCTTCATCGCGACCACTTCTTTCTCGGATCCCATAAGTTAGTCTGGCATTTTTTATGTCCTCGACCCTTCTTTTGATCCATTCAATCTCCACAGCAAAGTCACTAGCAATTTTGCAGTTGAGGAGGATCCATTTGGCACTCTTAAGCCAACCAAGGCGCCCCCTCCTCCCATGCGATGCTAGCTTGGGAAAGTATGTGTCGATGATTTCCTCAACATCATAAGCAAGGTCCCAAATATTCCTTATCAAGTCGGAAACTCCTTTGCTTTTGTAATTTGTTGCATCAACATCTTCTAAGTAGGATCGGATATATCTCATCTCACTTTCAATCCAAAGGATGTCTTGTTTCAAACGAGACAAGCGAGAACCTTCTTTAACTACCAAATTACCAGCTACGACAGCAAGTTTCCGGACAACTGATGAAAGAACCATGTCTGCCATCTTTTTATCCTCCGGCGACAACTCGCCGAAGAGAAGCCAAATAAAGTAAGAAAACAACCTTCAACAGACCACAAGAAGTAGAAGAAGAAGAAGAAGGCGAAGAAGAAGAGACAATCAAGAGACCTAACCAGAGAGCTCTGGATGTCTATCTTGAAGACTAGAATCAATTTGTAAGTCAATTTGTTCTCCAGTAAACTACGTACAGCTGTGTATAGCATGTGCTTGTAGACTTATCTTGTATTCTCTTTTGATGTGGGCCCTACACTAAAGATAGGACTTACAAGTAATTTCTGTCTCCATTTGAATTGTGCATCTACAGTAGAAGTTGTCAGAATTCAATAATTCATGCAATGAAATAATATTGACCATAATAACCATGGTTTCTGTTAGCATGATAAGAACCAGAGAGAGAGAGAGAGAGAGAGTGAGAGAAATCTCTTATGAATGTGTTGAATTGAATAATGATGTAGCATCATGACACAAAATATATAGCACTAAATAGATAGCAATAAAGATGAGTTTTGTACAAGTAGCTATAAACTAGGAAGGTCTAGAGAAAGAAACTAAATTCTTAATGAAATCATTCTAAAGTTTATATAATATATAATAATTTTTTTTTTTCAAATTCAAGGTGGTTGAGTAGAGACCTATTTGAGTTTGGAAATCAAATCAGGAAAACGTCTTGATGGATGTGACTTGGTAAAAATATCGGTAGTCTGATCAGCGAAAGAGATAGAATGAAAATGAACAGTGCCATGAACTACATGCTGATGGATAAAGTGACAGTCGATCTCTATATGTTTGTTGCGATCACGAAAAAATTATTATGAGCAATCAATATAGCACTCTGATTGTCACAATAAAGAACAGTAGCTCTAGAATAAACCACACCCAGATTCTCAAGTAATTAGCAAAGCTTGAGAAACTCCTGAACAGTATTAGCAAAAACATGATATTCAACTTTAGTGTTAGAGTGAGATGTGATAGTTTGTTTCTTGCTATCCCAAGATAGAAGAATCACCCAAGAAGAAGCAAAAACCCATAATAGACCAACAGTCAATGGGATCACCAACCCAATCAGGATCAGAGTAAGCATATAATTCGAGGGAAGAATGAGCAGAGTAATGAAGACCATAAAACAAGGTACCCTTAACATAGCGAATGATGTGAAGCATAGCAACATAGTGAGTAGACTTAGGAGCAAATAAAAACTGGCTAACCAAATTAACATCATAAGAAATATTAGGGCGAGTAACAGTGAGATAAATAAGACTGCTAAGTAACTAACGGTAGAGAGTAGTATCGAAAAGAGCAGTGTCATTCAAAGGAATGAGTCAAACATTAGGCTCTAAAGGAGTTGAAGCAACCTTACTATTCGTGAGACCTGCACAAGCTAAAAGATCTAAAGCATGCTTAGCCTGAGAAACATAGTATGCATCAAAATCTAAGGAGATTTCAAGACCTAAAAAATAGCTAAGAAAACCAAAATATTTTTTATTTCAAAGTGTTGGCTGAGAAAAATTTTGAGACCAGCAATGCCAGCAAGATAATCCCCAATGAAAATCATGTTATCAACATAGAGAAGAAGAAGAATGGTGCCCTGTGTAGATTTGCAAATGAAAAGGGCAGAATCATAAGAACCGTATGAGAACCCAAAATGCCCAATAGTAGCACTGAACTTGGCAAACCATTCCCGAGGAGTTTGCTTGAAACCATAGAGTGCACGACGGAGCTTACAAACCTTGTTTAGAGAACGAGTATATCCTAGAGGAGGCTGCATATAAACTTCCTTAGTGAGATTACCATTGAAAAGGGCATTTTTGACATCCATCTATTATAAACTCCATTTGCAGACTGCAGCAACTGCAATAGGCTCCTAACACAAGTGAGTTGAGCAACTAGAGTAAATGTCTCCTCATAATCAATACCGTATTCCTGTGTAAAGCTCTTGGTAACTAGGCGGGCTTTATGTCGTTCGATGGAGTTGTCTAACCGAGTCTTGATTTCGTAAACCCATCTACTCAAGTTTCGGAATCCAAAAAGTAAAAGTTGTATAAGTTGTCCAGAGTGTCCGAACTAGTGTCCGGACATCCCAACTTTGTTCTTTATTTGAGCCTTTGAAGTTTCTCAGGGTATCCGGACATCCCTCACATTTTCAAAGGTGTCCGGACATCCTGACTTTATTCTTGATTCTAGGCTCTGAAGTTCCCCAAGGTGTCTTGATATCCTTACATCACTCTGGGGTGTTTGGACACATGTCTGGACATTCTTGTCAAGTTTGGCCAATTTTGCTCCTTTGTCCCGATTTCTCTTTCGAATGCTCCCAAACACTCTCGGATGCTCCAATTCATACAAAATATCCAAATAAACTTTATTAGACTAAAAAAAATAAATATAAAATTATTATAAGGCTAACAAAGTACAAATCGAAGCGAATGAGTTACACTTTAACAGTGTAATCATGAATACTTGCATCATTGAAGAAGTACCACAGTTTACTGGATGAGTTATTTTTTTCAAAGAAATACCACAATTTCTATTTTTTCTCATATTATTTTGGGTTAGCTAAAATGTTCCTTTACTTACTAAGCTAGAGGGTTGTTTTATATATCGCAGAATAATCCAAGACTTGAAATATGCCATGATATTACGTTCCCAAGTGTCCAACCACTATGATCTGACAGGATTGGTAACGACATGAAATTCCGGCCGCTTTCATTAGTTTAGTGTCCAAAAATCATAAAATACGAGTAGGATTGTCAAAGTATTTGCAAGCTTTGCATTATTGCACCAGTTGTCTTATATATTTCCCAGGTACCACCGATTCAACAATTTCTCATACTTTTCACTATTAGACGGAAGTACTTTTGTAATTAACAGTGGTTCGATTTGGAGCATAATTGGAACAAACATAAAATGATGGAACACAGCAAAGCTATGAAACATATCTAAAAATGGTGATTGATGTAGATAAAGAAGGAAAAATATTGGGAAAGGTAAGCTCACATGCAACAAATGGTAAATGGTTAACTTTATAATGAGAGAAGAGTAACATAAAAGGGATAATGGTTATTGTGCTTGAATGTACTAGTTAATTATTCATAGTATATTATTGATTTTTACGAAATATCTTAATAGCACATGATAGCACCTAATGAACGCTTCACTAGTACATTTTCATAATTGGCTGGTACATTTGGAACCATGATTTTCCCCCCACTTTATGTCAACCATTTATCATTTTTTTTCTTGGGACAATGAAAAATAAATTTCGAATTAATAATCTAAAAAATTCTTTTTATAATAATTTTAAAATAACGTTATTGTGATCATCGAAAAATTAAGTCATGTAGATATCAAAAGGGTAATTAATTATTTAAAAAATCAGTAGGATGGAGCATTAATATGTTGAACCCGATGTGAACTTGCCTTGTTCAATATCTAAAAAATCCACTAAAATCTCAGAAGAGCTATTTCAATTTGAATCCACAAAAGATACCAAAATTTTTGGCTAGGACCCTATATATGACCATGCATTCTTTCTCCTAATGTATTAATAAAGAGTGATGATGACACGGGGCCCCTCGATCCCGTCCTATTATGACGGAGACGCTCACATATCATCGCCACAGCCATGAATTTCTGGCCACTTGAAGGTCATACAAGTACGAAATAGGTTGACGCAACTGGCTAAAAAATATCAATACCTTTTTATTTTTTTAACAGCAAAAGAAAATTTATTAAAAAAAAGAATGGAACTACACCAAGTCATGAAGGACTCCACCAGTCATACAAGACTTTACAAAAATCCTATAAAACTAGGACAAAACCTAAAGGCTGAACAAGATTCAACCAACCAAAAACCAATAAAAGACTACTTCAAGAGAGACGGATTTGATGTTTTAACTCGTTCTATAGAGTGGAAAAAACTGTAGCTATCAACACACCCTCCCCTTAATTTTGTTTGAATCCAGAATAATACCTGCAGCTTGATTCCTTCCACAATGCCTTTCCAACTAATGAACTTGTTGAAAAAGGCAACATTTCAGCTAGCCAAATATTTCAAATAGTTGCCAAAAACAGGGCTTCCCAAATATGAAGTCCCAACTTACTATTGTTGCAATTGAACCACCAAAAAAAAAAAGATGGATAATAGAGAGAGAACATACCCATTCCATGCCCCACCAATAGAGGATACTATACCAAACAAGCAAAGAACTCTGCATTTCAAGAGAAGATGGTCTGACTCCTCCAACTCCTTTTTGAGAACTCACATAATGCACTTGCATTCTACTGCAGAATATTTCTTTGCATAAGAAAAACTTTTGTTTTAATCTTTCTTTGTAAAGCCAACGAACAAAATATTTACAGCTTTAGAGGAACCCATGTTTTCCATAAAACTACCTCTCCAAGTGATCCTACGAATCCTCCTCTTCAACTACACTGCAAAAAGAATTGGTTGAGAAGAGCCCATCGGAACTTGCTGTCGAAGTTATCTTATCAGTAGCATTCCCATTGAAAGACATACTTTCCACAAGGTGCTTCAGATCCTCAACACTATTTTCCTCCCAAGAGAGTAGCCTTCTCCTAAACCTAAGGTTCTAGACCCCTGACTCACCCTTTATATCAGAAAATTTTGCCCTTTTTTACATTGATAGAGAGAATAACCTAGGGAACTAATCTCTTAGCACTGGGGCTTCCTCCCAAAATGAGGTTGATTTCCCTTTTTCAATAGAAATTCTTAGATTGGATTTCAAGATACCTTTAAAGGGCAGTTGATCTTTCTTTACCATCAAAATGTCCTTCATCATGGCTAAAGGCTCAATCCTAGACTCTTCAAGGAAAGTCCATCTTGCATCATCCCATTTGTATTTAAGACACAACTTTTCTCCACAAAGCCTCTATGTCCCTTCCAAATTTCCACCACTACTTTGCAAGTAATGCCATATTCATCACTCTTATAGGTACCTTGCCTAAGCCTCCTTTCTGCTTACTTATGGAGAAATTACTCCATTTGACATAATGAATCCCATTTTTTCCCAATATGGTTTCCCCACATAAATCTACTTTGAAATTTATCAATTTTCTTGCAAACCTTGATAGGGGCTCTAAACATTGATAGATAATAAGTTGGCAAATTTGCCAGAGTAGATATAATAAGAGTTAATCTACCCCTTATGGATAGATACTTCCTTTTCCACGGAGTTAATTTGGCTTTGATCTTATTCACAACCCCTGACTAGCTGCTTGAAATCCTAGGATTGGCTCCTATGGAGAGGCCTAGATAGTTCAATGGAAGAGCTTGGCTTTTACAATTGAATATGTCCTTTGCCTATTGTGAGAAAACCTTCTTCAACTCTAATACCGCTGACCACTGACTTTTTTAAATTGATTCTACGACCATAAAGGAGTTTAAAACACCTCAATATTCTCTTTAGAATTCTTACTTCCTCCAAATGTACTAAGCTAAAAATCAAAATGTCATCAGCAAATTGTAAGTGGAAAATGGATATACCTGCTAGATCCCTTGTGAAACCTATGATCAATCCCAAAGTCCTTGCTCTTGAGAGGAAAACATTCAGACCCTCAGCAACAACGATAAAAAGAAAAGGCGATAATGGATCACCTTGCCTAAGACCTTTGAACATTTTGAATTCATTTGTAGGAGTTCCAATAACAAGCAAAGAGACACAGGTAGAGGACACACATTCCTTAATCCAACTACACCACTTATGTCACACCCCCAACCCAATTAGACATTAATTATGTCACATTAGGCGAGACGTAATCGCACAGGTCACCATTCCTACGAACGACACCTTAGCACATATAAAAAAAAATGCAACGGAATATAATAAATAAACAATACAATGAGAAAAAAAATATAACAAACTCTCCAAGATACATCAAAGAAAACTATAAATTATAGATACATTACCAACTGAAAAATAATCAACAACCTTCCAAAATTTTCTACCATCGTACCATGTTAATACAAAACATAACACCAAGACCCAACGTCCCATATAAAACACAACCAAGAAACCAAAAGTAAGACAATGGCTCTTCCAAGCCCCGAGACTTGACATCTTGACACCGGTAGGAATGCCACCACGACAAGGACCAAGACTAGAGTGAACGAACTTCATCCTTTGCTCACTTGTCAAAGAGGCCTGTGTGGGCATGAGTTAAAAGTCAACGTGCTCACGGTAGATAAACAAAGTTATAAAGAATGATAATAAGTACCCAACATGCACACCCAGGTATAAATGATCAATATATATATATATATATATCATAGATGCCTTAATGCAATGAATATATCACCCACATGTGTGCTTAATTTTAGATAACGTTGGCCCAATATATCAATGTCGTGTTATTAAGGAATGCCCACCGTTGCACCCCTAAGCTAGTCCACCATGACTAAACCTTAATTAACCCACTGTGGTTAACTCTCTCCAGTATAATGCAAAACATACAATATGGATGGTATGCGATGCTACCATATATATAATCATCAATGTCTTCGCATAACTTCTCATATATATAAATACCAATTTTACCTCATATATGAACACCTTTAACACCTCATATGAATTCACTACCACCATATATATAGAAAATAAATAATTCATTGAATATGAATAAGATTATCCCAAAACCCCACCTGTCACCACACACACACTACGCCAAAGATTACTTCTTCGTTGACGTTGAAGAATCTTGCTTTCCGTTAGCTTCTATCACCACAACCATGTTGATTTAGGAAACTCAATGTATAATTCCTCAAAAATAATCAAATATAATGTAGACACTCCAAACAAATCATAAAACTGAAATCATCCATTAGAAATACCATATGATAACCTCAATTAAGTTCTCAATGGAATGCAATAGCTTATAAGTACCAAAATTCACTAAGTCATCTAATCTGCCAAGACTAACACAGACCTCATAATCGGGGCATAACTTTGTGAGCTTATACCAAAATATTCCAAAACTTAGCAAATACAAAATAGACATATCAGAGAGTATTCCTACCAAATTTTACATTTACTGAACAAGCCTACATATTTATTTGGTATTTTATAAAACAGGACGATGCTGCAGAAACGATAATCCAACTGCAGATAGTCCATCTTTGAGAGGTTCTTAACATAGGTAAACAATATCAAAATGACCTAAAATTTGGTATGTATTCTCATCCACATTTATAATAGATACAATAAAAATTTCATAATTTTAGGTCCACTCTAACTTGGTCGAATGTTCAGTCAACCTAGGGGTCACAGATCTAGGCGTCAAAATTTAGCAGAGGCAATCCCAGTTCAAAAATTCACCATAATTCAAAAATATAATATTTTTTTAATGAAATTAAAGCCCAAATTACCATTACAACTCTAGTTTAAGGTTTTTAAGAATTCAGCCACAAATAAGATTTTTAGCTAGGTCAAAACATCTCCAAACAGTAACCTTTTCATAGAGACGACTATGTTATGGCAGCCATGGATGATTCTAAATTTTTACTATATAAGATCTCACCTCCTACTCTCATTTATATGGAATATAATACATATAAACATGCAATAAATCATGAATATACAATACACAAATATAAATATGAGATACCTCAATTTAGGAATGAAGACACAAGCTTTTCCCTTCAATCTCCTCTTCCTCCTCTTCTCTATCTCCTTTCTCTTCTCTTCTTCCTATTCTCTTTTTTCTTTTCTTTTTTCTTTATCCTCTCTTCTTCTTCTTCTCTCTCTATCTCCCCCTTCATATGAATGAAACCAACCCACCAACACCCCTTAGGATTCCCCTCTTTCCTAGGATGCTAGACCACTCACCCCCACTAATCTTTTTTTTTTTTTCTTTTCTTTCTTCCTTTGTCTCCTTGTTCCCTCTTGTCTTCATTCTCCCTTTGGATTCTCTTGAGTATCCTATGCACACACTCACTACTAACTCACAATCTAACTCACCAATGATTCATCCACCTACTCACCCATGACTCACCAACCAACTCACCAATAATGAAATGACACATGTTACACACACAACTTATAATTAACCATGCAATATATGCAAATTAAATTAAGTAAACTGATTCAATTAATTTTAATATGCAATTAAACTAATTGTAAAATTATGAGATTATGGTTTCACAACTTATATCCAAATCCATTTTCTTTATGATTTGTAGTAAAAATTCCCAATTCACATTGTCGAAAGAAGTTTCAATATATAATTTAATGATCAACCCTTTGTTCGTACTTCTCTTCCAATCATCAATGAGTTCATTTACATTCAAAACTCCATCCAGTATTTGTCTTCCTTTGACAAACGCAGTTTGATTCTCCCACCCTTCACTTTTCTCAATCTAATTGATAGTGTTCTAGATAGGATCTTATAGATGGAAGATAATACAGAAATAAGTCTGTAATCTGCCAGAGACTCTGGACAATCCACATTAGGAATAAGAGTTATAAAAGAAACATGTATACCCTTAAACAATTTCCCATTCTTGAAGAACTCCTCCATGAATTGAAGAATGTCACCCTTTGTAATGTCCCAATAATTTTGCCAAAAACATAGGTTGAACCCATTTGGACCTAGTGCTTTATTCCCATTACAACTTATAAGAGCCTGGTTTACTTCCGGCTTCTCAAATTTAGCTTCCAGAGATGACTGCATGTCCAGGCTTAACTTCCCCTTAATATCTCCTTCAAGACTTGGCCCGTCAATAAACTCTTCAATAAATCCATTTTGAAAATGGTTGAGTATTGCATCCTTGTTAAGAACTGGATTAGATGTCAGTGTATCACCATTCCATTAACCACCAATTGCCCTATATGATTCCTTCTTAACCTTGCTTTCATTAAAGAATGGAAATAACTAGTATTTCTGTCTCCCAATTTGAGCCAAAGCTTTCTGGATTTTTGTCTGCTAAAGGATTCCTCACTCAAATAATATTTTCGAAGTTATTTCTTAATTTCTCTGACTTTTTGCTTTATATCATTTGAGGACTTCTGCTCCCCTTTAAGATCCAATTGATGAAGTTCGTCCTCCAAAGCCTTTGACTTGCAATCCCATGAACCAGCCTTCACTTTTTGCCATTCTTTGATCTTATTTTTTAGGGCCTGTGTTTTCCTGAATAACACAAAGGGCCACCCAACCTGAAATACTTATAGAAAACCAACTCTCTAGAATGAGCTTGTTAAAAGATCTTACTATGAACCATACATTAAATATTTTGAATGGTTTAGGGTCCCAGTCTTGCCTTTCATCTGTTAATAAGACAAAATAATAATCAGACAGCATTCTTTACAGCCTCAATTGAGAACAATTAAATTTGTCAAGCCATTCATTATTGAGTAGGAATCTATCAAGGCTGCTCCAAACCTCATCTCTCTACAAATTTGACCTAGTGCATCACATGCCTGCCATAGGGATGTCTAACTACTCAGCATTTTTGGTAAATGAAATAAAGTTCTCACCCTAATTGATACTATAATACATGAAGATCTTTCTCTTGTTCTCAGGATTTCATTAAAGTCACCACCTACGCATCACGACATAATCCATTTGCTGGGGACTGCGAAATTTCTCACGGCCTGACTATAGTGCATACGCATACTATCAAAAATTCTGATCTGATCAGCATAGCCTAATCTACGTGATTAGAATCATACCCTCGAGATCTCTCTAGTTTGATCCCGAATAACAAGTATCAGCAATAAGCACGAGTCAAGTAATAGCAATAAGCACGAATCAACTGCTCGAACTCAACTTTCGGACTTCTACTGTATCCCTCATATACGTCTTACTCTAGAGAGAGTGGGCTAGTAGCTACTAGGGTTTTTCTTTCTCACAAAAACATGTATCTTTCAATTATGAGCAAAGTGTAACCTTAGCAACTCTTAGAGTGCGTATATATAGAGGCTACAACAGGGACCATAGGATTATTATAACTAGAGCTTCTTACGCAAATAAAGATTTCTAATTCAACCAGAATTAATTCTTATTTACGTAAATTATAATTTATACCACTAATGAATTATAATTGCACTTTCTGTTATACTAGAAATTATATTTCGAACTTCATATTATTAAATGTTTGTTTATCTCCCCCCGTTAAGATTACAGATACTCGTCTATTAAATTAAATTACTGATAATTAAATTTAATAGACTTATTTAATTCCTTGAGACCTTCCACTTAACTTATTTGATATGCCGAATTCATAATCTACCTGCAAAGTTTGACATAATAAAAACTTATAAACTTCCTCAAGGGGGTATCATCAATCCCTATATCGGGATGTAGATTCTATCAATAATTAATATTCACCATACATGTAATGTTATTATCCAACTCATTGAGTTTATTGACCCACAAAGAATCTTACTCTTCTGTAAATTAAAACAATAAACACTACATACACGCGTCTATTTATTATATTAGGATTAATAGTATAAGCACTCATAATAATCAAGAGGTATTAATTATTTTATATAATCAGTATAAAAACAATTACCTCAACACGGTTATGTTCAATACACACAAAGTGTACTAGCGCAAGGAGTTGGAACTATACTATTTCTCATAGTCAAAACAATCCTATTAAAATCTTGTGCTACAGTCCTACTGATGGTGTGTTCAATTCCATCTAAGACTGTAAACGATAAGCTTATACTTTATAAGAACTGATGATTTGATCTTCTGTGTGTAAGTTGTACCCTACAAACCAAATCATCTACTATATAGAATAAGAGACACATATGCATAATCATTAAATAAATAATGTAATGCAACTATTGCTCACAGAGATTCTCATTAAAATAGAATGCCTAATTTATTAATAAATACTAAAGCCATTACGCAAAGCATGTCTTTTAGTATAAATCCCTAACATCATTGTTATCTCAAAGCTAAAACTTTAACCACAACTCATTTATTTCCTTCTCTTGATTAGGTGCATAAATGTTTAGGATGGCACACTTAAAATTCCCCCTGATATTACCCACTAAAAGTATGAAGTGTTTTTCTTTTTGACAAAATTCAAGGCTGGAAAAATTTTCCTCCCAAAAACTTAAAAGACCCCTAGATAACCCTATTGCATTTACACATTCCCAATTACAACCTATCCTTCCCTATAGAAAGCTTACTTTCCTTTCATCACAGTCTTTCCATTTTGTGTCCTCCAACAAGATCAAATCTAAAGATCTTCCTAAGATCACCTTCTTTACCATCCCCCTTTTCTTTTCCTTCCCTAAGCCACGAACATTCCAAATTAATAACTTCATTAACACAATTCATTGGCCACCTTATGTGCTGAAAGAAGGATCAACACCCACCCTCTTTCCTTCCTCCTCTCGGATTTTAATTTGCTTTTTATAATCTTTCCATTCCAGCTGAATGATTCTTCTTTTGACCTCCTCCTCTTTCCTTTTGAAGTTGATACCCAAAGCCTTCCCAATCTGGATTTGATTTAGATGCCTCAATTGAACAATGTGCTTCCAAATCTTTTAGGATCACCTTATTCCTATTTCTGAAGTCTATTGAAGATAGTGAAGCCACGACCGATACTTCTCCTCTCTTATTTAGGGCAATGTGATTCTAGTTATCATTCTGCTTTTTGTGAATCTTGATTCCCAAATCAGAAACATGCTTATTCTTTTGGACAAATGCCTTTGAGTTGAATACTAGCAAATTACCTCTCAAAACTGCCTTGGCTGGAGGAAAGCAGTTATGGATTGGGCTTGCTTTGGCTTTGGGGGGCATCTTTTTTCTTCGCTAATTCAGACTCATGGCCCAATGGGCTTTTTATGGGGAGATTTGCACCGATGGCATCCACCCCTCCATCCATGCCAATCTCCTTCTCTAATGAATTTGAATTAGCTGCGTTTAATTCCAACACTCCGGCATTAACATTTTGGCAATTGCTTACCTTGGAAAGACAATCTATAGTAATATTATTTCTTGGAAAAACACCATCAACGGCTAGCTGCACCACTAAGTTCTTTGAGCAATCAAGGCTCTGCCCTATCATTGTTGAGTCAACTTCCTTGAATCCACAAGAATCTGACACATGGCTGATCAGTGCCATGTCATCATGCTCCCCCTTTACAGTCCCCTACTGCAATGATTGTGGGGATAATTCCATAAATGCATCTCGCCGTTCATTAACATCTGTTAACTTTTCTAGTAGTACATCTTCCTTAGTATATACTTTTATCCGCTATATTCTGATCATTTCCACAGACTCCTGAGAATGATAATCACTATTTGGATCCAACCCATTATCTTAACTCTAAAGTTTGTTGAAAAGCCACATTCAAGGATTACCCTGATGATCTTCTCTGGAATCCTTCTTCCCTCGCCCTTATTTTGTAAATAGCATTTCCCACTTTGAGATTACATGAATCATGGATTCTAAAATCCCTTTCTATTTCCAAAAGCACCCACCCATGTTCCAGATCAATCCTATTTGCAGTTCTCTCGTTTACTACCAGTACCCTGCCCCACAGATTGTCAATTTCCGTGAAGGTTTGAACATTCCATTCGTTTAATGGAACACCTTCTACCGTAATTCATACTCTTCTATATGTATTGAATTCTCTATAGCTCCAGTTATAGATCACTAGGAACCATGTCTCCAGCCAAGACCTTCATACCTCCAAGAGGTTTAACTCGGCTGGAGTACACCTCTTCCGTTCTCATTACTTCTTCAACTGCATTGATCAGATTATAATCGTGTGCAGTTGCTATGACACATCTTTTCAGCCACTGTTCATTGACTTCCTCTGCCTCCACTATTTACATCGACTCTGCTTCTGAAGGCTTATTATGCTCCCCATATGAATTCAGAACCTCCTTATAAGATCTACCATTGACCAAAGAACTATTAAGATTTGTGAGCCCTCCTCTAGATGATACGAATGCTTTCTTATTAACCTTCAAGTCATAATCAGCCTTTTTTACAATTAGTCTCTAATCAAGCAACCATACATAAGTGTTGATTGCTCTATAAGCTTCCATGGAGGTCCTGAATCTGGCAGAGACAGACTTATTTTTTCTCCTTCCTGATCTTGTAGGAAACATAAGTGTCTAAAACTTCTCCACTTCTTTAGAATATCTTCTTCAACCAAAGATTATCCATTGAAATAGAAAGATTATCGATGAACACAGTGAAACAATTTTTCAGCCTTCCATTATGTCCGATATCTGGAGCAATGACAAACACCTGATAACTTTATAATACTACCAAATTCACACGTTCTTTGGCAAAGAAAGAACAACCCGGTTGTTTGATTACCAGCACAGGGGACGAAAGATGATCCTTATCCACAGACTTACACCAATAATGACGGTGGAGGTGAGAATAATTCCCGTGGAACCAGGCTGTTACCAAAAGATAACCCTCTCAAGATATTAACAACTCCCATGAAAGGACGTGTCGATTTGTGGAAAAGATCGAGAAGAAACATAATCCTTAGACAAGATCAAGTGAAAAGTACCATCATGAAAACTGCTCCTCTAATCCATGAACCGTCTCCTACTTGTTCGAAGCTCTAAGAAAATTCAATTATACACTCCAAACAACAAAAAATGCTTTCTGCATTCAACACGTTTTAGCTCTTTGGGTTTCGTGTGGAAAAGAAACCAACGACTCTCTTTACCTTTACCATGGAGAGAGAAACAATACTGAAAAATAGGTACTCCAATTTATTTAGTCATTAAAACTTAGATACATATATATATATATATATCAATTTTTTGTGAGAAGGCCCCAAACAACCACTTAAATAGATTTGAAAGTCACCGATTTGGTGTGATTGACGTGGTGGATCTATTGTCGAGAGTGAAAATATAAACCGTGATTCCAAATATATGGATTTACCAAATATACCTTTTGAAAAATTGTTTGAATTGGTCACAATTCAACTTTAATCGTAGTCGTTTAATCAAATGCATTCAACAATCGTATAACAAAAGAAAATATGGAAGCAATTACACTTAATACGAGACACAATATTTTAGCGTAAAAAATCAAGAGACCTAATCCAGCCAACCAAGAACTATTAAGAATAAATACAAAAGAGTCAACTTACAACCCGACTCTAAATACTCTAAATTCTCGGGTGCTGAATCCAGGCGCTTGCAAGTGCGCTCTTCTTGTATAGATTGAATCTCATGATCACGTATTTATCCCTCGATATGATTCTTCAATACTTGATTGAGTGTCGAGCTCCACGACACCTCTGGAATCCTCCAAAAGCTGAACTTATATCCACCACCGTCTTGAACTCTTTCAAGACATCAACCAAAAAAGGATGAAGGTTGATTTTGCTAAGAATTTGATTGAGAGCCTTTTCTAGGTATATCAAAACCTTTAGAACACTTTTCAATGCAGCTCTACTTTCATAAAAACCCTTTGGATAGAATAAGAATTCTTCAATCTTTCTCTTAGAGGTCTTAGACTTATTTGGCTTAAGCTTTGGCCTTCCCACAACCTCATATTTATAATGGAAGTAATCTAGGGTTTGTAAATTTCTAATTTAGTCAAACTCTTTGCCAAAATGAAAACTTTCCAATCTGAGAGTTTCTAAGAACTCGTTCTTATGCTGCTTCTGTTTATATAGGAAACTGAATTTTCTTCCATAAATGCAAGTTTCCTATTCTGCAAATTTTTTGCGTCTTGCTATGACGAACTCAATCAAAGTCGATTGAATTAATTAGTCGAAGTACACCTTCTCTCAATCTTCGATTGAAGTTGATTGAAAGGTACCGAAAAACTCTACTTTTTCTGTAGTCTCTAAATCTTTGATCGAAAGCTATCAGAATTGATGGAAAGGAATGGAAGCTCTCTGATTTGCACCATTCTTTGTATCATCAATGAAAACCTATCGAATGGTATCGAAATTGAATACTTTTTCAAGTCTTTAACTAATTCTTCCTTTCAAGCACCTCTTAGTTAATACTTATGAATGAAGAACCTTTTAGAGCTCAAATTCTTGCCTTGAATGCTTGGGATAGACACCCAACATTTCAAATTATAAGAAATTTAAAGATTATGAAATTTTCCAATTACATGACTTTATAGAGAGTTGTGGGGCTGTTTTAGAAGAGAATTAGCGAGGTCACGGTGATTATAGGATTTTGAGGAGGGGCTGCAGAGGTGACGATGAAGTTTCGCTTATTCTAGGGTTTTTTAGCGTGGCTCTAGATGGCTTTGTTTCAAAGTGTCTGACTCCATTTTTTGGGTCCGTAAAAGAATAGAAGCAAATAAAAGATTGAGGTTGTATTGATTGAAACTGAAGACATATTAAGAGAAAGGGGAAAAGTTGGAGGGATGAAGATAGAGGTGAAAACAATAGAGATCGTGGTCTGTTCTCCCTTTTTTGGAGCTTTTGATTGTCATTTCGCTGGTCACAAAGGCTCGGCTTTGGTTTTACACTTCTCCAAAAGAATTTGGCTGTAATTTGGAAGGGCCATGAAATTTATGTCTGTGGCAATGACACGTGGGTGTCTCTGTCATAATATGACGGAAGTGTCCTCGTGTTATCATCACTCAAAAATAAAAACTAAAACGTGTCCTGTAAAAGAAAAGATTTTAGTGTACCCCTCTCCCCTTTTTTTTTTTTTTTTAGGTAAAACCAATGCAAGACTGTCACAACTTTTTGACCGGATTGTAGTAGGAATTAATAGAGGTGGATGCAAATTGATCCGGACACCCTTGATTACTGAACCAAACAAAAACAAAGGAAGAAAGAATATAGTTAATGAATTTTGAGGCCATGGAGATCTGCAAAGGTATGTATCCATGCTTGTAGTCCTGAAGATTATTCGGTTTCAAACCTTTTCTCTTAGCCTTTTTTTTCTTTTTTTTGGGGAAAACATATTCAGGAGGCCAATCCTGATTGAAGTTTCTCCTAATTTGTATGGATATAGAATGAGTTTCAAAACCATGGCCATGAGCTAGGACTCCTAATGTGATATGTGCTCCACACAAACAACAGTTGGAATGTTGAAGTAGGAGTATATGATAGAACACAAAAAGGAGTATTGGCAGAATAATTTCATCAGTTCAACATTGTTTACACGTTCAAGGACAACACCAGCATCTGTTTATGTAACATTGAACATCAATAAAACCACACAACGTTGCACTAGTTTATTGGACACGAAGAAGTTCAAACCATGCACATACATCTATAGACTTACATTGCAACCGTAAATAACAAATTACGAAGCAGACACATCCCTTATTACAAGCAATCATTTCACTCAAACGATAAGAGAGGAGAACAGATTGAGGAGTAAGCAGCTTTCAAGATGATTGTACTCTAAAAGTACAATTTGCATGCCTTTAATTAGTTATTTGTTAGTTTTAGAATATGTTTAATTATGTTGTTTTAATTCTAATTCGTTACTAACTTAGTTTTATGTATGTTTTCAGGAATTCAAGCTTAAAAATGACAAATTCATACTAAATTGGATTTGGCGTTCGAAGTGCATTTGAACGGTACGCATGGGCGTTCGAACGATAAACAGTTGCATTTGAATGGTACGTCAAACGGTGTCACACAAAATTTAGGTTCGAAAATCGTTCGATAGATTTAGAGAGCATAAAAGCCGTCCGAAGAGCATTAAAAGTCCGTTCAAACGGTCAATTAGACGTTCAAATGGTGGGCCAGGCCGTTCAAACGGTGCGGCGGGGTTTCATATTATTCTGCTACCTATATAAGCAAGGATTGTTGTTATTATTAGGGGATTGCTAGGGTTGACATTTTTCTAGGGTTTTAGGAGTAGTTTTAGGAGTAGATTGTAGTAGTTTATTTATAGTTTTTATTCAGTTTTCAATTCTTGTACTCAGATTACTCAGTCTTTCAAAATATTTTAAACACAATTTTGCGTATCTATGATTATGATTAGTAGCTAGATTTCATCTCATGATCAATTGTGAAGATTAATTAAAGATCTTGGATGAACGAATGAGGTATCTTCTTAGTTTTAAAGTTAAATTTTCTGGTTTTCTTTTTTCTTCTTCTTCTTCGTTCTAGAAACCTTTGAAAACCTGGGCGTCCTATTATGTTTGGTAACTCTTATGCATAAATACCACACTCAGTATATATGCTGCCTTGTAACGTTTATGCATGAGTTGGGTTCAGTATATGCATTGCGCGAACCAATGATGCACGTCCTTGATTCTAAGAACCCGATTTATTTTAGAAGTTGAAGTTTTGAAGAACACTTGTTTTTATTGCTAAATCTTCCGAATCCGAGACTCGCGACGTAGTCGAAGGATTTGAGTTATTAAATTATCTCCTTTGGGATTCCAAGAGATGCAATTGGTTGGAACGATTGATTTCGAGACTTTTTATTTCTTAGTTTAAATTAGATAACAAATCTTTTCTCAACCTAAAATCAAATTTTTGTTTATTGGAGTGTTTATTCTAAGATTTTTGATCCGCGGTAAGTTTTTCTGTTTACGTAAACCATCTTCCTTGTGAGATCGACCTCGTACTTATGAGAAATTATTACTACATCGCGGTCGTGCACTTGCGGTTAAGTATAACCTTTTTAGGGAGTGATAACAAAATAAGAATCAAAAGCTAGCACCCGTGCTCTTCAGCACATAAGCAGTGTTTCCACCTATGGGACAAATAAATTCAATCAAATTTAAGCACCATCAATTTTCTAATACATAGGATGGTAGCAAAAAAAGAAAAAAAAGAGAGATAGTTACAGTGTAACCAAAAGTCTAAAGAGAGAGGTCATATATTAAGGCTTACTGGCTCGAGGCACATGCAAATTGCTTTATATGTGCATGATTCAGTGTGGTGGTGCTAATATGTCAGTCACTATATATGATATCTGCTACACAAAATACATGATCTACAATGTCAAATTCAAAACAAAGTTATTGTTAATTAATGTTTGTATTATATTTCACAAATCCAGCCAGACAAGAGTGCCTGTATAACATCGGATTTGTAAGTTATTTTCTTAGCAGTTGAACTAAAAAGGGTTAAGTAATTGCGAAGGAGCTAACTTTCCAAATGAAGTCATGAGGCCGTGGTCCTCCCCTTCATGTCAAAGCCAGAACCATTCTTCGGAAAACACTGTGTGTTTGCATAGCTTATGCCACCTTCTAGTATACACCATAAATAATATACAAAATGGAGAAACAGAACAACCATGAACGTATATAAATATATATAAACAAAAATACTAAAGAAGGACCCTAAATATGAAGCAGGGTACACATCACTGAAATTTTCATTTGGTAATTTTCGTTATGTTTCTGATTCCGTCAAGATTTGTAATTTCTGGATTGCAACCAATGATGGCAAAGTTCTTTGAGTTTTGGCATTCCTCCTTCCTCGACTATGAACTCCTCTAGACGAACTAACGATTTTATTGTCAATACCTCGAGTGAAGGAAAGTGACCAGGTTCCATGGAGAAAACCATCTTCGTCCCGGAATATGAATTTTCTCCCAATTTGAGGATCTTTAGTTTTGGTAGTTTCTTCAGAGTCTTCATTGGGTCTGTTCGCAATTGAGTGTGCTTAAGAGTAAACTGGGTAAGATTTGGGGGCAGTTTATCAAGTTGGAGCAACGTTCTCAAATTGGTAAATTTGTGCAACCAACCGTACTCAAAAATCTTCACAGCCAGCCGAGATAGAGTTTGGAGTTTTGGTAAACTAATTTTAATTGGATGGAACCTATCCCACTTGACTCCACAAAAGAATGAGCGAGGAGCCGAGCAAAATCTAGGTAAGAGAATATGTCTTAATTGTTTCATGTTCCAAATAACATTTGGAAGGATGATTCCATAGCATTCTTGAACATCCAAGGTCATCAAAATTTTCAGATTGCTAATTGTATAAGGAAGTTTTACCACATCAAATTGTTTGAATCCCAATCGAAGGTAACTCAAGTGCCTCAAATTGCCCACTTCATTTGGAAGAGATCTTCGATAATAGCTGTATAATCCGGTAAATACCAAGTCCAACGAATAAAGGTTTCTGATACTTGACCCTGAATTCTAAAAGGACAGTTGCCCCTAACACTCAGCACACGAAGAAATCTGGAGTCCCCAATGATACTCTCAAATCTTTGTAGGTTTTTCATTTCTCCACTGAAACACATCATAGATAATTCAAAGAAACATAGTCACTAAAATTACTGTCACGGCTCACGGATAGTGACTCTACGTACCCTCACAGCAGAATTATGGGTGTTAACATCATTGTGAGTGTCGAAGAAATTATTCTCTTTGGGCAATCGAATGCAAAATGTCATGAATGCGGCAACTTTCAGCCCTTCCGTTGTAACTTCTTAAAACAACTTGGATTAGGTTCCTACCAACCAGGTGATTAAGGTAATCATCTCCCACATCCTCGACTTCTCTCACTTCCTACTTCGTATAAACCCCTCGCCTGGCCATAAACTAGTTAATTCCAATGCAGAAATTTCATAGTCCTCCGGGAAAAGCACAAAGTATAGAAAGCACGGTTTTAACTTTGTAGGTAAATCTTTGTAACTCATAGCAAGGATCTCTAGGTATTGGTTTTCTTCTTGACCCATTTTCTCTAATACCCCTTTTCATGCATGTACAATTCTTTGTCTTGATAACAATAGACCTGCTGTCGCCACTATTGCTAGTGGCACACCCCCGCATCTTTATAATATTTTCTCACCAATATTGTCCAATTATGAGGGATCACTACTTTCATCATTGTTCTCTGGAGCAGCCATTACCATTTTGAAGAACAATTTTCTACTATTTTCTTGATCTAAGGGTTGCAACTCCTGTAGAAAACTATCCCCGCCTACTTGAACACCTATGTTATCACCAACAATTTTGTTTCGAGAAGTGATGATTATTCTACTGCCGTTCTTGAAATTGCTAGAGATGCCGTTCTTTAAAACATTCCATGGTTCAGTGCTCCAGATATCATCAATTACTATCACGTACCTTTTTTGGTTTAAGAATTTGAATAAATTGGCCTCCACATTGTGCTTCCACTTCTCCTTCTCCAAGCCGACTTCTCTTGCTATGTCTCGCAAAAGCTCGCTAATGTCTAGTTGCTGAGCAACATAAATCCAAGCTGAACACTGGAATCTTTCTCGAACAGAATTATAAACTTTCTTGGCAAGAGTTGTCTTGCCCAGACAGGCCATGCCAACAATGGAGATCACACGATGTTGTAAATCTTTATTGAGCACTTTGGCCACCAATTTCTCAATGTGCTCATCAAAACCAGCAACATTTACTTCGTCAATGTGGGGGAAAGATCATCTTGGATCCCTTGTGTCTCCTTCATCTCGCCCACTTCTTTCTTTGATTCCATAAGTTTGTCTGGCATTTTTTTATAATCCTTCTTTTGATCCCTTCAATCTCCACAGCAAAGTCACGAGCAGTTTTGCAGTTGACAACGATCCATTTGGCACTCTAAAGCCAACCAAGACATCCCCTCCTGTCGTTCCTCCCATGTGATGCTAGCTTGGGAAAGTATGTGTTGATGATGTCCTCGACATCATAAGCAAGGTCCCAAATATTTCTTATCAAGTTGGCCACTCCTCGGTTCACCCATTGTTTGGCATCAACATCTTCCAAGTAGGATTGAATATATCTCACCTCATTTTCGATCCAAAGGATGTCTTCTTTCTACCGAGACAAGCGAGAACCTTCTTTAACTACCAGATTACCAGCTATGACAGCAAGTTTCCGGACAACTGCTGAAAGAACTATTTCTGCCATCTTTGTTTTGCCGTCGGCAACTCGCGGAAGAGAAAACAGATGGTTAAAAGAAACAATATTGACTGACCAGAAGAAGAAGAAGAAGAAGAAGAAGAATAGATGATTAAGAGAACAACTTTCAAAAGGCCTAAAAAGATAGCAATGTCTAGGTTAAATATTGCTGCATCATCCAAGAAGTAGCCTAGTTAATTCTTTTATTTATAAATTTTTGTTAAAATATAACAAGTTCCATAATTCGTATTTTCTTCATATTCTTATACTTCCAATGTAGCTTTCTTCAAATATACCACCATACAACGTTCCAACCACTATGCCCACCAAAAATAGACTTGATTCATATATTTTAATACCTGGGAAATATATCGGCCGGCTGGTGCAATCCAGCTTACTGACACTTCGACAATCTGTATTCTTATGTATTTTGGACACTAATTAAATTTTGTTCCTTGGAACTTGCGTATGGTTAGAACGTAAACCAGCAAAGTACTCCCCTTTAGTTCTTAATTTTTGAAGGCTCTAAATTTTAAAAAATCATATAGGCTATAGTCAAGTCTGGTGCAAATTTGACACGTTTATTCTTAAAAACAAGCCCGGGTCCAAATAAACAAAAAGGCCTACAGTAAAAGGGAAAAAAAAAACTTGATTCTAAATTTTAAAAAAAAAGGGCCTATAAGAAGAAAAAAAAAAAAACAAGAGCCCTAGCCTAAACGAGAAAAAAGACTTGTAAGAAAAGAACAAAAAAAGACCTTAATTCAGCAAGAAATGACCCCAAAAGGAAGAAAAAAAAAAAAAAAAGACCCCAATTAACAACACTAGTTAACTTGAAAAAGAAAAAAAAATTATATACAACTCTCTTTCTCTCCAACATATAAATGGTCAGAAGTCTAAACCTTCACAATTCTCTCTCTCTCTCTCTCTCTCTCTCTCTCTCTCTCATGCAAACACAAATTTTTAAAATAAAAAACGAATTGGTAAATCTTATAAATTGTATTACCAAATGGCTTACTGACGTATATTTTCTTATTTTTTATATGGATTGATCTTTGTTTGGTTCTTATCTTGTCAAATTGTATTCAATCTCTATTTGATTTTGTAAGTTTCCTTTATACATATGACATATTATTTTATTTTATTGCTTGAGATGTTAAATTGAACAAAGTGAAATTTTTTTGTGGTTGGTGGGTTATCTATGGGTAGCTGCTAAAGTAATAACTGAAAATTATTTTTTTATTATGTTGATTGGGTTATTTTTGATTCAGCAAATATGATGAAATATTTGTATATAATTTGTATATATTACTTAGGTCATACGTGGCTAGTGGTATATTACCAAGTAAAAATAATTTGTTATCTAAACTTGAATATATTAATTAATAATTTTTTTATCCCAAAAGGTTAAGTAAAAATTTTACACCACTACTAAATATGTAAAAATTTATAATTTTTTTCTTTATAAAAACTTCATTTAAAGCTATTACTTTAGACCTCAATTTATCCTTAGCGTGCTCCTGATGGTTAGATTGGGTCATAGTTAGGTGAACCTAATTGGTGACTACACTCCAAAAAGTAAAATCTAAAGTCCCTAAATAGTTATTGTTAGCTCAATTAGAGTATATATATGCTTAATTTTAGTATAATAATTGTTTTAATAAGTGTGTGGGTATTTTGTAGGTTTCAAGTGAAAAACAGGTGAAATTGGAGCAAAAATAGCCAAAGTATGCATTGAACATACGTACGGTAGGAGACACCGTACGTACGGTGGTCCAACCGTACGTAAGGTATCTCTTACCGTACATACGCCTGCAACTCAGAACCCAAACTTCAGAGAGTGCATTTTAGCGTAAGCCTAACCGTGCGGTGAACTGTACCGTACATACGGTACCAGCAGAGTGCATCTCTTGGATGTAATTGTAGAAATCTACCAAAGATTTTCAAGGGCTTCAATGAAGGTATATGAATTTCAATGATTTATCCTATGTTTTCTTCAATTTTTCTTCAATTGAGCTGTAGACACATAGAACACTTAGATTCATAATCTAGGTTGGTAATTGCTATGCACAATATTCTAATTGGTATAGGAATTGCACAATTGAGGATTTGTCTCTAAGATTCCCGCAATGAAACAACAATCTACACTCAATTGAACTTGAATTCAAGCTTTTATGGTCGAAATCCTCTGGGTCAAGGATCCATGGAGTGAATCTTGACTTGAGTTAAACAAAACTCCACTGAAGACCTTATAGAGATTTGGTAAATTGAAGTAATTGCATCCAAATCATTTATTAATTAATTCAAATTTAGTATAAATGCCTTCTATTTTGCTTGTAATTAGCTTATTTGAGTAGTTTACAATCTTTCATCACATAATCAATTTTCGGTTTACTTTTAGTTAGCTTTCAATTTGTTAAGCAATTCATTAATTCATTCCGTTTGGATTGGTTGCATTGTCCTTTTACAACGCTTATATTTGGCTCGGTCCCTTGGAAAAGAACAATATCGGTGTTCACCAATTTATACTTCGATTGACACCCGTAAATCTTGCGAGGAGCTCAAGTTCAATACACGATTGCGAGCGATCATCAATTAGTCAAAAGTATATTGTCCGGCTTGCATGTGTTAGGGACAGAAATGATGAGATTTCTGTTCCTTATTCTAATCATTCTTTTGGTAGTCTTATAGACACATGTATACAAGAAGGATTAGCCTTGTGTAATGACATCAAGCTCAAAAGCCAGCTTAAAAAGCAACGGCTTATTGAAAAATCTCAACTTGGAGATTTTTGTGATAATTTTGGTATGAATATGCCAAAACCACCTCCAGATCGTTCTACATGATCTAAGGGAAAAAAGAAATCTAAATCTAGAATTCCTCATAGGAAAAAGAAATATACTCAGGATGTCTCTAAGAGTCAACCCTCTAAAAAGTATGTTAAAAAATCTTCTCATAAAAAGAAAACCTATACCCCTAAAAAAGAAATTAAATGTTGGAAATGTGGCAAATTCGGTCACTATGCCAATAAATGTCTCACAAAGAAAAAGTTAAATGAACTTCAAATTGATGAACAACTTAGAGATACTTTAGCTAAAGTATTTCTAAATAGTGAAAGTGAACCAAATAATAATTCTACATCTGGATCAACTGAGTCTGAGTCACCTGAGTTAGATCAGGTTCAAGAGGATGATATCTCATCTTCTAGTGATATTGAAATTGATAAACAAGAGTCTTGTTCAGGTAATTGTAATTACTATAAAGCCATAGTTGACATGCATGGTCTGAGCATTAATATGCTTACTCAGGATCAGGAAATCATTAAAAAAATTTTAGATCAGATTCCTGATACCACTATGAAAGCTCAGATGATTGAAAATTATCTAAAGCAGGTTAAGCAACAGGATAATATTCCAAAAATTTCGCATGCTTATAGTATGACAGAAGTCATGAAACGACTTCAACATCAACAAGACAAACCTGTTACTTTATAGGATTTAAAAACTGAAATCAATCAGTTAAAATCCGAGATTAAATCTCTAAAAACTAACAATTTAAGTTTAACCTCTCGGGTTACGAATTTAGAACTAGGTCAACAGCTTACTAGTTCTTCTAAATCATCTTCATCTTCTCTTCCCCAATATTTGGCTATGCTAGATCAAGTTACTTCACAAAAGTGGTACATTAAAATCACTTTATTCGTTCATAATGAATTATTGATTGAAAATCTTACTGCTTTAGTTGATAGCAGTGCAGATCTGAATTGTATTCAAGAAGGGTTAATTCCAACCCAATATTTTGAAAAAACAAAATATTCGTTAACTTCTGCTAGTGGAAATGAGCTCGAAATACAGTATAAAATTACAGATACTCATATCTATAATCAAGATGTCTGCATCCCATCTACTTTTCTACTTGTTAAAAATTTACAACACCATGTAATACTTGGTACCCCTTTCTTACATAGTATTATGCCTATTGACAAAATTGATTCTACAGGTATTTATACTAGAATAAATAATCAACAACTAGTTTTTTAATTTGTAAGTGATCCTCAAATTAGATATTTGAATGAAGTGAAAAACATCTTGTTAGCTAAAGAAAATCAAATTAATTTTCTTAAACAAGAAATTTCGATATGGACTATTTCTGAATCTTTAGTCAAATCTAAAGTTCAAGAAAAAATCAAATTAATTGAAAAACAATTTTTGAGTGAAATCTGTAATGATCATTCTAATGCTTTTTGGGATAGAAAAAGACATATTGTCTCTCTTCCATATGAAAATGATTTTTCTGATAGACAAATACCGACAAGGGCTAGACATTGTCAAATGAATCAAGAATATCTTGATTTATGTAAACAAGAAATTGCTTCTTTACTTGAGAAAAAACTCATAAGGAAATCATATTCTCCTTGGAGTTGCACTAGATTTTATGTAAATAAAAATGATGAAATTGAGAGGGGTGTTCCTCGTTTGGTTATCAATTATAAACCTCTCAATAAAGTATTAAAATGGATTAGGTATCCTATACCTAATAAAAAGGATTTACTTGATCGCCTTCATAAGGCTTTAATATTCTCTAAATTTGATTTAAAATCTGGCTATTGGCAAATTCAAGTTGCTGAATCTGATAGATATAAAACTGCTTTTACTGTTCCCATAGGGCATTATGAATGGAATGTTATGCCTTTTGGCTTGAAAAATGCTCATTCTGAATTTCAGAATATTATGAATGATATTTTCATTCCTTATACTGATTTTATTCTAGTATATATTGATGATATTTTGATATTTTCTCAAAATCTAGATCAACATTTTAAACATCTAGATATTTTTCGCAAAATTATATTAAATAATGGATTAGTTATATCTGCTCCTAAAATGAAACTCTTTCAAACTACTGTTTGATTTTTGGGTCATAATATCCATCAAGGACAAATTGTCCCTATCACAAGAAGTATTGAGTTTGCCTCTAAATTTCCTGATGAAATATTAGATAAAACTCAACTACAACGATTTTTAGGCAGTCTTAATTATATTAATCCCTATTATAAAAATCTTGCCAAAGATTCTGCTATCTTATATGATAGATTAAAGAAAACTCCTCCATGGACACCAAATCATACATTGGCAGTTCAAACAATTAAAGCTAAAGTTAAAAATCTTCCATGTTTAACTCTTGCTAACCCTGTATGGTTTAAAATTGTGCAAACTGATGCTAGTAATATTGGATATGGTGGTATTCTTACTCAGGTTATACCTGATACAAAAAAACAAATTTTGATCAGATATGCTTCAGGAAAATGGAATCCTGGTTGATCTAAATATGCTGCTATAAAGAAAGAACTTCTTTCTGTTGTCAAATGTATATCTAAATTTCAAGATGATTTACTAAATCAAAAATTTCTGTTAAAAACAGATTGTCAAGCTGCAAAATATATTTTTAGTAATGATGTTAAACATGATACAGCTAAGCATATAATTGCTAGATGGCAAGCACAACTATCTGTGTTTGACTTTGATATTATGTATATCAAAGGCAAAGATAATTCTCTTCTTGATTTTCTCACTCGTGAATTTCTACAGGAATGAATCCTTATGATCGAGGGAAAGGAAGGGGATATAACCCTAACCGAGGACGTGGCAGGGGAAATACCCCATCAAAAGGTCATGGTTCTAACTAGGCCTCCCCATCTGGAATGAAACCAGATAAAGATAAAGTCACAGTCATATCTGTGAATGATCCTATCTATGCCAAGTTGCAACAATTGATTGCACAAGAAGGCCAATCTAGTGGCTCTCAACAAGGTACTTCTAGTACTTCTAACCTGGAGGCATCATATGCTCAAATGGTGGATACACCACCACATTCTTTAACCCCTGTGCAACTTCCCTATACAAATCATATTCTGTATTTGGAACCTATTGATCGACAATGGGAAAATGATCCATGGTATCTCATGGAAAAATATTTTCATAATTTTACTTATCCTTTTGGAAGCCAAAAATTTCGTATGGCTATGCAAACAATTTTGGAAATTACAGACTCCTGTGATTTTACAAATTTTTATTCCAATATGACTAGTAAAACTGGCCCTATCAATTTTTCAAAATGTTATATTAAGAAAATTATTTTCTCACATGAATGGGGACTTCTTCCTCATAATGAAAAACAATTTATTCTACATGATCATCCCCATACTTGTAATTATTGGGATTATGTTCAAGCCTTTACTTGGGCATTTTTCTATGAAAATCCGAAAAGGAAACATACCTGGTGGATTAAAATTAATCCACAAATTTATAAAAAAGGCTGGCCGCAATGGTTTTATATTTGGTTGAAAAAATTTGGGCCTCTTCACACCAATTTACCTGACGTTGTCCAAGAACAACTGGGCCTTTGGGCTGCCTATTCGCCCCACATTAATAAAATGGACCCAGCCCATCATATGGATGGATCTAATCTTCTCCACTTTTTCTGTGAATTTGGATTACCTTGGATTTGGGCCTGGACTCCTATTTTCAAAAAAGAACCAGATAATCTACTTTGTCTCTACAGACAATTCCATGTTGGATGGTGAAATAAATTGGACAAGGAATTGGATAAAATTGTGGCAGAGATAGCTGCTGTCGTTAAGGATTATCAACAGGAATCTGAATTCCAAAAATCTCAATCTTATCCCTATACCTCCAAATTGGACATCATGAAAAATGCATTAAAAATGCAGAATCCTCTTATGAAGGATAAAGAATTAATGTATGAATGTCTCCGCCAATTAAAAGAAGAATTTCTGGCCACATTCAAATCTGATTCTGACTCAGATGAAGAGATGCAATCCCAATCATCTCAACACAGCTGTCTGGCAGGAGAATCCCAAGATCCATACGAAGAGGATTCGGATCCTATTCCTACAACTGAAGATCTTTTTGATGCCATGCTTGATATTATGGCAAAGAAAAAGACAAGAAAAGCTCGTTCATCTGCCTCGTCAGAAAAGGATAAGGACAACAAAAAGTAGCCGTCCCATGTGAAGGCATCTCTTCACATTCATGACTGTCGCACTACACGACAAAAAGGCATCTTGCCTTTAACGCAAATGGCCAACCGACGTCAACTCATCTGGGCCCCACCCCCATTTTGCGTCATTTGGCGTCATTGCTTTATAAAAGCATTTTTGACTTTTGTACAAAGCTGTCTCCCCGGACTTGTAATTAATTTTTGGAATCCAGAATAGTGTTTTATTTTTGGCTTTAAAAGGGACCCTTCACCCTTGTTGAGGGCACGCATCCATTCTCCAGTCTCTTTCTTGTTAATAAATTTCTCACTTCAAAAATCTTTGCTTTCTGGTTACTTCCTTTGGTAGGTTTTATCTGTCTTATCTTATATATCTGTTTATATCTTTATATCTGTCTTATCTTATCTTAAGTTTATAATTGGTATCAGAGCCATGCTAGCTTAATTAGTGGTATGTAATTCTGAGTATAAAGTATGTATATACGATTTATATGATTTATTGTTACTGTTTTCCTCCTTTTCCATTGCTCAAACAAGTTGTACATTACCCAAGTCGCGCCTGGTTTTGTTATCCCTTATCTTATACCCTCACAATGGGTTGGTATTGGGATGTGCCTTTAAGTCATTGACAACTGTGCTTGTTTGATCAATGGATGGTAGCGTGGAAACACTAATGGTATTTCATATCTTTCGTAAATTTATATTTTATACAAGGAATTACATACTCTCTTTGTAATGTTAAATCCTTTCCATAGGTCATCATCTTCTAAGAAGATGATTAAAGCTGCCGAAATTAATGAATACCCAAATCAACTTGAAGATCTCAATAAATGGGTTATACCCTCTGTCCAACCGTCTTCTATCTATAAGATAGGTACTTTTGACCTTAAAGGTGTAAAAACTGTTAAGACAGTTGAACAAACCATAAGTCTGCAATCTGATGAACAGACAATCCAACTACTGGATTTTGTGGATATTATAAGATACCAACATAAATATAATTTTTTACATATAGGACTTATACAAGTTGCCTTTAAACCTCTTACCTTAATTGGTTTACCAGCTAGTTTTCTTACTGTCCTTAGAGATGCTAGGTGTCTCGATTGGAAATCTTCTCTCATGGGAATTATGCTATCTAGTGTGGCCCATGGACCAGTTTATTTTAATGTATACCCTAATCTACAATTATTTCTTACAGATGCTAATCTTTTAGATGCTGTAAGTCTGAACACTAAACTCCATGGTTGTAACTTTAAACCAGGATCTGAACCCCTTTGTCTTAGTTATAGAATTTATTTTAAGGCTCTTCATATACTAGCTCCTAACTGTAAGTGGTTTAGTCCTTCTGGAAGCACTGTTATAATTGAATCTAATCTTCTTAGCTCTAATATAGCTACAAATCGTCAAATTACGTGGGATGAAGTCCAATTCCCAGAAACTTGGCAGCTTCAACAAGCTGTTCCAGCTGCTCCCTTGATCCAAGAAGAAGTGGATCAAATTATACAAACCCCTGAAAGTGATATAGAGGTAAGATTTACTTCTGGTTCTTCACAAGGATCGAGATCACGATCTCTTTCCAGATCTTCTTCTATGAGATCACTACCTCCCTATAAAATTTCTCTACCAGAAACTTCTAGAGCTTCTACCTCTAGACTCTCTGAAACTATTGAATCTGTTCGAATTTCTGATCAACAAATTCCTCATGGAATTCCTAAAGCTCCAGTAGATATACCTACTGCTTCTGCTTCTGAAATGGATTTTCGTATTTAATGGATTTAAGCCCAGGAAGTCGAATTAGAGCAATCCTTAATAAGGAATTGTTTCAACCATATTATAAAACCTTTTGTGACTGGTACTTTTCTAGCTTCAGTCCTACTGAATTAGAAAATTATAAAAATAAGTATTTTGCATATTTGAGTCATACTCAACAGTTAGAACATTTAGTACCATGGTTTCTTCATTTTTATGTGGATAATTTCTCTATCCATATACTTGAAGAAAAAACCTGGATGACAGATTTTGGATTTGTTATTCATTCTGTTTTTCCTCTTACAGAACCGTTCAAAATAACTAGTTCTTCAACTTCACAGGTTCTAGAGGCTAATGCTTATGTCAAACCATCTTTGGTTGAAATAGTGTCTATCACTATGAAAGATTTAAATCAGGCTTTCAAACAGAGCAATTATACAAATTTATACTTACAAACAATTGGTCAACAATTATTGCATCTAGATCATAAGCTAGATCAATTCCACACTAAACTTTCACAAATGAAACTTCAAGAAGTTAAACCTTCTAAGGATGCTTAAGCAACTATACAACCTCCTTTAGATATTAATGGAACTGGAATCTACGGATGAATTTGTTTATATTCTGGAAAAGAAATTAAGTTCTTTCCAAATTTCCACCCTTTCTGTCAAATCAGAATCTATGTCTGACAATCAAGATTATTCTGATCAGGATGAAATAAATAAAATTATGGCTGAACCTAGGCGTTTAGAACATTATTATTATAAACGACCTACCCCACAAGATGTGTTATTTGAAGAAAATGATAATTTTATTCAAAATAATTACCAAGGAAATTCCATTTATGAATGGAATCTTGATGGTCTGGCTGATAAACAGATATTTGACATGTGTCATCGTATCTGTATGTATAGTAGTATTTGTAAACAGCGTGGTAATACTGATAGAGCCATAGCTCAAATGATAATTAGTGGATTCACTGGCACCATCAAAGGATGGTGGGATAATTATCTCACCTCAACTGCTAAATTTGAAATTTTAGATGCCATTAAACAAGAACCTACTCCTACCCCTAATGATCCTAATCATGTTACTATTACGGAACAATCAGTTTATACACTGATTTTAGCCATTTGTGAACATTTTACTGGAAGATATTCTAGTAATAATGAAAATATTAGGACCCTCCTTCAAAATCTTAGATGTCCCACTCTTACCTATTTTAGATGGTATAAGGATGTCTTCCTTAGTCGTGTTATGCAACTTCCCGATGTGAATAGTGATCATTGGAAGTCTAAATTTATTGATGGTCTTCCCTTTCTCTTTGCTGAGCGAGTTCGTAAAGCTCTTAGGGAAACCAACTCTTCACCACAAAGAATGTAATATTAAGGCCCGTACAGTTAGTTAAATTTTGACTTTTATGACCATCCCAAAATAGGCAGATTTATAGCTCTAAGGGTACCGTCGTAGAAACAGAAAATTTATATAAAATTTATGTAAAGAGTAATGTGGTTAAATAAGAGCCTCTCACTTTAAAATAAGTATTTATTATGATAGTTTTTAATTACAAAACATGCTAATAGTCATCTCATTCTGGTTAGATTTTTTGTACAAATTTTTTAGAAGAATAACATTTTTCATTTGCTAATATAAAATTACTTTACAGATGCTATTTTTACAAAAAAAATTTGTATAGAAAATTTTATCAGAATAATGGAGTTGTGAAAATTTTGTACTAAAAATTTCATTATGGGTCTTTTGTTTAAAGTGAATGACTTTCATTTAACCAGATCATTCTGGTGATAAATTCTGTACAAATTTTTTAATTGTACAGCATTATCCAATTTTTTGCGTTTCAATTTAGAGGCCCCTTTCAATGATGCAAATCCAACTTAGGTTCAAACAAGTTTATGTATCTATTTGATTATAAACAAGGGAAGAACCATGAATTTTTCTTTTCGTGTTCCAGCGGCTGAACCAACATAAAATTTCTGATTGTTGGTTTCAATTTAATTGCAAATTATTGGCCTCCACACTGTGCTTCCAGTACTTCTCCTTCTCCAAGCCAACTCGTCTTGCTATGTCTTCCAAAAGCTTCTTTATGTTTGGCTGCTGAGAAACATAAATGCAAGCTGGAGATCACTGGAATTTCCCTTGAACAGAATTAAAAATCCGTTGGAATGACCATAATGAAACTAGCCGGAAGCTACCACTGGAACCTCTGGGCCAATTGCAAGATGGGAACAATAATGGTAACGCTGCATTGCACTTGAAGTCTGGTAACCTAAATACCACTCCTTCCAAACCCCTGCCTGTCCAGCATGACTGCAGGCTTGTTCAGAAGCAGCAGCCTATATATGGAAGATCATGATGATGAGGGTCCATTTAAGAAAATAATAGAAATAAATAAGAGTAGTTGGTGGAGGTTGTTAGTTTGCTTAACCAGAGATGTTGTCAAATGAATAGAAAGAAAACTGAACGTGTAACCCTTGGAAGAATATAAAAGGGGAAGGAGAGGCATAGCAGGGTTGTTGAATGATTGGAGTCTTTGAGTACCTTGAGTACTTTGTATGTTCTTCCTTGTTCCTGAATACAACCATTATCCGAGCTCCATTTGTACTCTATTTCTGTTCTTTCTTGTGTTCTTCTAAAAGTCTGCATTAGTGGATACTCCTTCGTCTCTTATAAGCAGGATCGCAACATTTGGTATCAAAGCTTTCCTTCCTCACCTGTGAAGGGCTCTAATATGGCAGACAGAACTGGATCACAAGAAATCAGGATGTTCGAATAAAACCTCAAAAACATAAAAGAGTAAAAGCAGATGTTGAAGGCCCTAGTTCAGAGATTTGATCAGCTGTTTCCAAATCTTCAATTCTCACATCAAGAAGTGGAGAACTTCAACAAATATGCAATTCTAAGAGAGTTAATGGAACTAAAACAAGAAGGCACCATTAGAGACTATTGGAAGAAATTTATTACTTACCAAAAAGATACTATTGGAAGAAAATTTGAGGGAATGACTAACAAGTTCAGAGGACGACAACTCATCTTGGACATGAAGAAGAATTTAGAAAATAGATGCAGAAGTTTTAGCCCAAAAATATATCTCATGCAGTAGGTTTGGCCATGTTACATGAAGAAGCCATTAAGGCTAAGACTAGAAATTAGGCAGCCATACTAAATAATCCAATTCCAGCCAATTTCCACAAGAATATGGAACACATGGACGAAAATCAGGTATGTGATGTTCCTAACACTCCTGATAGATTGGTTGCATAAATTACTAATGGCAGAGGTTGTACCAAAGAAGTAAGTTGAAAAACTTAGCCTTTGTCTATGTTTTGTCAAAGAAACTAATTACTACAATATTAGGTCAAGGTATAACGGCTATAAGCAATATTATACAATCCAAGATAAAAGAGAGAACAAACCATTCAACTAAGAACACACAAGGCTTTTGCAATGAAAACCCTAATTGGGAGAAAAATCACGTGTCCGCTTTGCTGGACAAAGATCATGCACTATAACTTGTAATTCAAACGGTTACAAGACTCTTTACAATCAAAACCTATCAACTCATTGATCTATTGATTATCTGGATCTTGCTCGTATCTACGATTCACTGTCTTCGTGCTTGACACGCCTCCAGATGTGCTTCAATTGGAGTCACTCCGCAAGGGTACGGAGGTCGCGCTTGTAGTAAAACCGGAGGATCTGGTGTCGTTCTCTCTCAAGGGAATTTTGCAAATATAGCAACAAAGCTCAACTAGCACGAGCACTTATCTTAATGGATTGCAAATGAAAATTCTTGTCTTTTCCTAACATAAAAGAGACCGAAAATATGTTGATTTTGAGATGATGGTGGTTCAATACTTAATGCAATAATTTAAGGACTAATGAAGACAATAAAATTTAGTTTTATGTAATTTAGAAGAAAAGCTTGGACATGGTTGTTTCGATTCACCAATTCACAACAAGGGTTTCCAATGAGAGGTTTATAACTCAAATCAAGAATCACACCTTGGATTCTTGATTCGGAAAATGTCGACTATAAAAGTGTAGGTTTTTGTTTGATTGAGCATAAAGAGGGAATCTATGATTGGCACCCTAGAATCAAACCTTAGGCATGTGCAATAGCTATACCAAACATTGATTTGTGCATAAATATTGCCAAGGGGTTATGAATCTAAGTTTTTTTCTAATGAATCTCATACTAAATCAAATGAAACCATGAAATTTTAAGGATATGCCATTGAAGTTCATACAACTCATTTTTCACCCTTTGAAGATCTTTGGTGGATCTTCACAACCACATCCAAGGGGTATTTAGCTACTAAGATCCATGTCAAAAAGCATAAAAGAAGACAAATCTACCATTAAACTATATAGAACTAGTGTTTGGTTACTAAGAAAATGAGAGAAAGTGGCAAGAAAATGAGAGAAAATCATTCACTTCATATATATATATATATATATATATATCAAGCATCCATTTACAATGATCCAAAAGTAATAAATCACATTAAATACAATGCATTGAGAGTAGATCTAACTAAAAACCTTACAAGATAACAAAAATCCCCTTTTTGGAGCTTCTTCATTGTCCAGCTTTTGCAGAAAATGACCTAGAATCCATTTTGTCTCAAACATACAGCTTTTATACTCTGCAGAAAAATAGAGTCTATACACACCGATTGATCGGTGGACGACCGATCGATTGGCCGTTCGATCGCCCGATCGAACGGTCCAGGCGATTGAACGCCCGATCGATCGCAAAACCGACCCCTCTAAAGTTTGCTTCTGTGTAGTCTGTTGAGGAAATTCCAACGTCACCGATCGAACGACCAATCGATCGAAAAAACGTCCTCTCTGAAGTTTGCTACAGAAGGTCAAACAGAGGATCACCGATCGATCGGCCAATCGAACGTTCCGTGGACCGTTCGATCGGGCGATCGATCAGTCATCCCCACATTTGCCCATTTGCCTTAGTTTAAGCTCCAATTCCTGCAAGAAGTGTACAAAAAGAGTTTTAATGCGTTTTAGGAGTTAGAATACTAAATTAACACTAAATTTAACTAATCAACTAACAATTTAAGCCAAAAGATTACTATTTCTAAGAGTAATCAATGCTTGACCACCATTTAGATCCCCTTAGAATGGAATTGGCGCATTGAACTCTTTCAAGACTTTCGATCTCCTCAATAAAGTTTAAGAAGATTCTTGTTAAGCTTTATTTCTAAGCCTTTTGGAAGTTAGAAAACACGTCTCTTTAAGAGTTTTCAATGTAGCGGCTCAGATCTAAGTCTAGAGAAGCGTGCTGGGCCTTAAATAGGCAAAAAAAAAACCCTAATAGCGCAATTTCTGAGAATTTAGATTTCACGCAGCTCAATCCCTCAAGAACCTGTGAGAATCTCGTGAGGTCAATCCCCAAATTTTGCATACTCACTGTTTTTGCCATCGACATCCCGTGACATCCCGGGAAGTCCTGCCTAATTTTGCATGCTTATTGTTTTTTCCCTCAACATCCCACGACATCCTATAAGGATCCTGCGAGATCTCTCAAAGTCTATTGACGTCTCTCGAAGTCTATATATCTGCCTAAGATGTATCATACAAGTCTCTCTTAGCACGGGCTTCCATGAATAAGCTTTAAATCCTTTCCAAATGATTGTGATAGATATCCCAATTCCCTAAATTATATCAAACAAGACTTGGCACGAAATTTAGCCAATTGCATAATCATACAATCTCCCCCTTTGGCAATTTCGTGACCAAAACCCTATGCTACAAGGCACATTATAGGGAAAGAAATAAAATTACACCCAAACCCCAATCACAAGCATATATAGTACTCCTATTGCACAACAGCAAGAATCATCCATGCACATTAAACACTGGCAAGCAACAAACCTATCAAGTGAAAAAGATATAGCACAAATAAGCAAGCATAGTGTCTCTCTCTTTTCGGAATAAATTGACAAAGGAAAAACAAGGAGCTGGAGAAAAAAGACTGAGAGATATAAAGAAGATGTCACCTTCTTAATGAATTCTCTTTCTGAATAACATGTAATCACAAAGAGTTTCTTTCCCCTTTGTTGTCTCAATATGAGAAAGGATTATCAAACAACCACGCAATTAACAACTAAAGAGAGATGTGCTAAAAAGAAGAATATCATTCGTGCAAAACAATCAGTCAAAACTAGACTAGCCGGAAACAAAACAAAATAAGGATATTTTTACAGAACTGATGTCTTAACCCTGGCATGCTTATCATCAAAATATAAAATATAACCCATGAGTCTCATGATAATTGTAGTGTGAAGAAAATCAACATCAAACATGCTCAAAGATCGCACAAAGATGAGAACAATTGGTCATGAGGTGATCAAAAGCATATCCATCACAATGTATGATAAATGCAACTACTCCAATGAGATTAATGAGAATATAGACTCTAAACAAGATAAAAAATAGCCCATCATGAAGAATCACATCAAGAAGATCAAGACATAGAAGTCAAACCCATATCATCCCATTCTCAATTTTCAAGAACTCTAGTTTCCCCTTTTTTTAATTTTTATTTTTTTCCACAACTCTTCAACATATTCAAGGAATATCTAGCCCTATCTCTCCAAGAATGAGACCACGAGACACAAAGAGATGATGGCTTTCACACACATGAGTTGGTAGCCTTCTCCTCTTGCCACATATCAATGGTAACTGTATTCACACTTATTGGTAGCCATTTCCATAAAGGATATAGAACCAATAAGAGAGAGAATCACATATATATGGTCAATCTAGTCATTAGAAGCTTCAAGAGGTTTTAACCATGATGTGTGCTATGGGAAAATCATAAAAGGTGGATTTCATATTCTAAGAGTTCTCATGAGGAATGCACATTTTAAACATTAATCACGAGTATGATAATGATCACTAAAACTATTAACTCATCAAAATGCAATCAATGAAGCACACAAGATTGAACCTTAAACATGTCATTACATCAATCAACACATGGAGAATGTTTTAAGTCAATGACTAGTACAACCAAACCAAGAGACATAATAACAAAATCTTTTTGGTTTTTCTCAAATATTTTTTTTATATTTTTCAATAAATCAAAGAAAACCGGAAAAATTAGATATACAAACATTATCATAATTCTAAGAAAAAAAAAATAAGCATAAAGTACAAATATCCTAAATTATGTCACAAATAGTCTTTACTCCACAAGATTTGCCCCTACAAATTTCTTAGGGGATCTAAAAGAGTCCAAATCAAATTTTCTCACCCAAATAAAATTCATCTTAGATTTATCAATGAACTCTTGTGGTTTGGGAGGAGTCCTAGGTCCTTCCTTAGCATTGTTGTTCCTCCTTTCGCCATGATTTTTATAAACTTGCATTGGCTTTGATGCAAATCTATTCACATGATTTGTAAGGACTCTAATCTGACTTTTCAACCTCTCATAGTAACTCATAGGTTGATAATGAGCATGAGAACTAGGAACCCTATTCAGTTTGCGACAATAAGGTCTAATGTGACCAAACATGCCACAATAATGACAAACAGGGTTAAACTTTGAAGATTGGGTAACCTTTGGAAGTTTGGACTTCACATGAGAAGTAATGAACTTATAAGGCACATGCTTAGTCTCCTAATTAGGGCAATGAGACCGGATATGACCCTTAATACCACATTAATGATAAGTGGGAACAGACCAAGTAGGCTTGGTCTTAGCATTAGGCACAACATGTGCATATATGGTGGTTTTTTTTTTTTTTTAAATCATAGCCTTGGCCTTCAAATTAGGATAATAAGGCCTAATGTGCCCTTTAGTTCCACAATGGTGGCATGAGAGAATAGCCTTAGCATGCTTAGCCTCACTTGGTATGAAAGACTTACCTTGAGCCTTTATAAAATTAGGCATACTTGCCGATTGGGAAGATGTACTTACCTTCTTTGTATATCCAATTCTGATCATGACAAAATAGATCATTTGTGCATTCCAAATTTCATTAATCTTTTGTGAACCTACATCAAATTTCTTGAACGACAGATGAGCATTACTATGTATCCAAGTAATGGAAAATTAGTAATTAGGAAAAGGAAAATGTTAGTCTTCCAAAAGATTTGTACAAAAAATTTCATGAGATTTGATGTGGTATTGTGCAACATGACATTTTTGTAATTGAGGATCATTGTAAAGTTGTACGTGGTTTGTTTTTTTTTTTTTTTTAATTTATTGAAAAAGCCAAAGCTCACACCACATTATTAATTACAAAAAGAATAAATTACACAATGCATCCCTGCACTTTACACTAAATCTCACTTCAGAATCTTAATTTTTAATTATAGCAATTAAACCTTAACATTGATTTATTGCAACGTCAATCTTCTATTAACTTTTGTTTAGGAAATAGAAAAAGATACACACAAATGAGAAAAACGTGACCTTTTTCAAGAGGTACATATATAAAACTCAATACCTTTTCACCCAAAGGCTCATGCATATTGCACATGGGTTAATGATTGTACTCTAAAAGTGCAATCTATATGTCTTAATTAGTTTCTTGTTAGACCTAGAGTAGGATTATTTATATTGTTTTAGTCCTAATCCGTACTAACTTAGTTTATTTAGTTGAAACAGGAATCCCATGCTAAAAAGGAGCAAATTGCATGAAAAGAGGAATAAGCGTTTGAACGGTCGGAAAGAGAGTTCAAATGCATGACATCGGCCATTCAAACGGTGGACGTAGCATTCAAACGGATAATGTAGCATTTGAACGGTGGATTGGGGCATTCAAACGGTCACGGTGAGGATTTCGAACAGTATGCAAAAACGGAGTCCAATGTTTGAAACTTCTACTACATAATTTCACCATCCAAAGTAGGTCCAAAGGGCATTCGAATGCTTCGCAGAGAATCAAATTTTTATGCTGCCGATAAAAGTTGGGATTCTTGTTGTTTTAGAGCGCTTTTCATTATTACATTTCTCTAGGTTTTAGGGGTAGTTTCTCATAGTTTTCTAGTTTTTATACATAGTTTTACGTAACTTTCTTCAATTCCTATAATTAGAATTCATTTTTTAATACAATTTTTAATATATATTTTTGTATCTATCATGTCTATGAGTAGCTAAATCTCATCTTGGGATCAATTGAAGATCTCAGATAAACAATGCAAGTAAATTGATTTTAAATATTTAAATCTTCTTCTTAATTGTTTGGGATCAAACCCTAGATATTTATGAACACCTAGATGTTTGATTATGCTTGGTAATATTTATGTACAAACCCTAGTTTGGTATATTTATTGCACAAGTCGATGGTATGCATTTTTTATTCTAAACTTGATTTATTCTAGGATTGATTGTTAAAGAATAACCATTTTTATTGCCAAATATTCCAAATGAAAGACTCGCAATATAGTCAATGATTTGAGTTATAAAAACCGCCATTGAAATTGGGGTGAAGCAATTGGTTGGATCAATTGGTCTTGAGACTTTCTTTTTATTGAATAAAAATTGTTTTCATAGTTTAGTTTAGAATAATCAAACTTAATCTCAAAGTTAAGTTTTTTGGTTTTTTTTAGAAGTAGTTCAATTGTTTTGTGTTTTCTAAGAGTAATACATGTTCTCCATCATCTTGTCAACTTTCCCTGAGGATTTGACTCCGAACTTCACTGGATTATATTGTTTCACCATCTTACGCTTGGGATTATCTGAGGATCTTTTCAAAGATGCCATTTGGTGCAATGTTGCAAAGAATAAAATTGGAAAGAACTCAGATGTCCTACCATGTCATGTATCATTGTAAAGAATAAAATTGCACAAGCTCTGCTTGATCTAGGGGCTAATGTGAACAATTGGGTCTTGGTGAGCTTAAACCTACTTGTATTACTCTTCAGCTTGCTAACCAATCTCTTAGAATACCTAAGGGAGTTGTGGAGGATGTGTTAGTCCAATTAGGTAAGTTTTAGTTTTCTATTGATTTTGTTATCTTGGACTCACTTCCACATGAGAATGCTAGCACTATAGTTCCGGTCATCTTAGGTTGTCTATTCCTTGCTACATCTGATGCTTTGATCAATTGTAGGGGCGGTGACATGAAGCTTTCGTTTGGAAATATGACTTTGGACTTGAGCATTTTTCATAGTAAATTTTTAGGGCCTGAGTCAAGTGATAGTGAAATTTATGGTGTGGATATGGTCCAAACGCTTGCGACTGGTTCTTTTGAATTCTCAAAGTTTCTTAATTCTTTTAAAGCCTATTTGGTTGATCTTCATGAGCATTAAATTAAGGAGAATTCTGACCTTGCACTTGGTGTTGGCCCAAATGGCAACCCAAGAGGGGGGTGAATTGCATTTTTAAAAAATTAATAGCAATTAAGACTAGTTTAAAAATAATATAATCAATCGAACAGTGATCAAGATATATAAAATGCAATGTAATCAAAAGGAAAATGAAAACAGAGCAAGAGAAGGCACACCAAGAATTACCGAGGTTCAACCACAATTCGTGGTCTATGTCCTCACCCCAAGATCTCCTTGAAGTCTTCTTCCACTATGCAATCTCCAATTACAAAGTAGGTGTTGATTTACCAAGTGCTCATCTCACTTTTACACAAGAACTTATTCCTAAGTTCTTTCAGCTACCAAGTGGTTTTGTCCAAGATCCACTCTAACTTACAAGAGCTTTTCTTCTACAAGAGAATTCTCAAACTTTCACTTACAAGTGGATGAAGTTGTACAAATGAAATAAAAATTCTTTATCAAGAGTGGATAGGAAAATAAAAGTTCACTTAATGCTAAAACGAAGACAAAAGGAATATTCAGATTTTCTTAGCTTGATCAGTCAGTGGTTGTTGTTTCTGTTGTCTCTCTTGTATATAAATGCAGTTTGAAGCTTGTATATAAACCCTATATTGATTTCGTCCGTTGGTGGTTGTTGGGGCTCATTTAATGCAAGTCTAATCCGTTGTAACGTTAGAAAAACTAGTCGTTATTTTCCAGGTGTCGACAATTGGTTTCATGTGTCAACACATCTAGTCTGCATTTTTTATATGTTGTCCATTGTCTCCATGTGTCGACACATCAATACCATGTGTCGACACTTGATCATGTTGTCTTTAGATTTTTGACTTCTGTCTTTATGTGTCGACTCTTCATTTTCATGTGTCAACACATTACCCAAAAATCTTCATTCATTCTTCCAATGATCAAACTCAGCTTCAGTAATATTATAAGATCTTCGAGGAGTCTTCTCTTTGGGGTATGATGATAGATCAAAGTCTCCAATTCATCAAAGTTGTCCTCTTATTCAATTTGGATTGAATCTATCATTTGATAACCATCTTTTCTTAGTTTCTAAATTGCTAGAACTTCATTCCATTACTGCTGAGCTCTTCTTCTTCATTGCCAAGCTCTCTCTTTCATTGCTGAGCTCTCTCTTTCTGTTGCTAATGAATTTTCCATCCATGTAAAGCTTCATGTTCAAGATGCCTCATTGCCGAACTCTTTCTATTTTCTACAAATCCTTCTTTCTTCTTTAGGATCACTTCAATGAGTCTTCTATAAACTTGATGAAGTCTTCTCTTGAACATCTTCAATTTCTTTGAAATTATATCATCTTTATTTACTTTTCACATCCCATATGAAAACTTCACTTGGATTCTTTGTAGAGATTTCGCAATTATGATGAATCTTATTTTCGAACATCTTCAATCTCTTCAAAATCAAGTCATCTTCAATTAGTCTTTGCACGCTTGAGAAAGTCTTTTTTTGAACATCTTCAATCTCTTTGAATGAAAGTCAATCTCATTAAGTCTATGCATACTTTGATGAAATCATCTTTTGAACACCTTTAATCTATTCGAATGCAAATCATTTATTTGAAGTTGGAATAGGTGTCATTGCTCTATTTGGTGCATTGCATGACTCCTGGTGCATTGTTTGAACTTAGCTTGTTATGCATTCACTTTGACATGTATTAGACTTTAAGTCTAAATTTTAATTTTTATTAATCTGCACACTAAACAAATGCATTAGGAAAATAACACAAGGTTTAGTTATCATCAAAATTAACATGGGGATCAATCTTGAGTCAACACTTGGTTCTTTGGTGGACCCGTCACATGTGTTAATGATCATTGAAGGGTTGCTTCAATCAGAGACAATGTCTTGAGGTGGTATAGGGTGACTGCTTAGTCAAGCTTGTAATCCATGTAGAGTAGTGTATAATAGTAGAGTAGTCTAGGGTTGGATTTCATTTTTTGTTAGTTTTTCTTTCTTAGTTTTCCTCTAGTTTTTTTTGGGGGGGGGGGGGGGGGGGGGGGGTGGCGGGGAGGAATTAATGGTAGTGTTGTTTTGTTTAAAAATAAAAAAATAAAAAAATTGCAAATGGCATAAAACAAATTTTTTTTTTTTTTTTTTGTTATTTATCTATCTTGCCATATAGTTTGAACATTGTCAAGTTGTATGGACCAGTTTCAGGTGTTGCTCCATATTTCCTATCTTTCAGACACTTAAGTTCTTCAGTACAGGTTTGAGTATCTTATGGTCTTGAGTTTCATGGTCATTCTTTCAATAGCTTCATTATATTTGATTTTGTTCCATATGTTGGGTAATAGTTTGAGGTATTGACACTTATACTCTCTTGAAGTATTAACTTGATGTATTTCAGATATTAGGTTAGGTCATTCTATTCCTTTTGAGCCATTCATATATAGTCTGTTTCTTTTGAAACTTATGCACTTACGATATTTGAAAAAGCATAATATTGTTTAAATACTTCACATGATAGAGAATTTGATATCATTGCTTATGAGAGTTTGAAATATTCAATGTTGTATGAAGTTGAAAAGAAACGTAAGAAAAAGAAAAGAAAGAGAAAAAAATACGTTTACAGAAGGAAGGTGAAAAAGGAAGCTGCATTTGAGATTACAAAAAATATATATAGAAGTGGAAGAAGGAAAACAAAAGACAAAAAAGAATAATATTATTGAAAAGTAAAAAAATTGGAAGTGTTTATTGATCATTGCATGTAGTGTACATTGCATGCGTTGAGACTTTCTACCCCTTTCTTTCATCCTAATTATGCTTTTGGTTTCACATGGCCTTAGCTTATCCGGAATATACATAAGTTGATAATTCTTTTGAGTATAAGTCATTGTACGTCAATTCTATAGCTAGCAATTAAATTATGGATATTTTTTCATGGAGCTATGCCAAGTCAATACACCTACATATTTGTGATTTTTTTATATTGGATTGCTCTTTCGGTATTTCATTTACATTTACTCCTACGTTGAACTTTCCTTTGAGAGACCCTTTTGTTATATGTTTTTTTTATGAATATATGGCTAGTGAGTTTTGAATCAAAACATAAAAGATATAATTATATGATCTTGAGACAATTGAGTTATATGTCATTGCAAGGACACTCTTATGTGATAATTTCTTGGATGACTTATGCTTTAAACTTGCATGATTCATGATTTATGGTCAACTAACAATTATCTTAAGTAAGTTATGTATGCCTCATTTAATTCTGCTATTTTTCACATGACATGAATATATATTTATGGGTATTATCACTAGAAACCCTCACGAGACACCATTCATCCACTAGGGGTAACCTAGGAATTTAAAAGCTTGGTACATATGCCAAATGCACTCGTGAATCCCACGAAAGTGAAGATATCTTTTAATTGTTAGTGTTTTGCTAGGGACTTGCAAAAATCTAGTTAGGGGTGTGATTGTAATCTAAAAGTGCAATCTATGTGCCTTAATTAGTTCCTTGTTAGACCTAGAGTAGGATTATTTATGTTGTTTTAGTTCTAATCTGTGCTAACTCAGTTTATTTTACTAGAAACAGGAATTTCATGCTAAAAAGGACCAAATTGTGTGAAAAAAGGAATAATTGATCGAACGGTCGGAGAGAAAGTTCAAACGCATGACATCAGCTGTCAAACGGTGGACTTATCGTTTAAACAGATAATGTAGCTTTCAAACGGTAGATTAGGGCGTTCACATGGTCATGATGAGGAGTTCACACTGTACATTGAACGAAGTCCAACGTCTAAAACTTCTGAAGCATGATGTCATCATCCAAAGCAAGTCCAAAAGGGTGTTTGAACGATGGTCAAGTGCGTTCAAACACTTCGCAAAGAATCAGATTTTTCTGTTGCCTACAAAAGTTGATATTGTTGTTGTTTTAGAAAGCTTTTCATTATTACGTTTCTTTAGGTTTTAGGAGTAGTTTCTCATAGTTTTCTAGTTCTTATACATAGTTTTACATAGCTTTCTTTAATTCATGTAATCAGAATTCAACTTTTAATATAGTTTTCAATATATATTTTTGTATCTATCATGTCAATGAGTAGCTAAATCCTATCTTAGAATCAATTGTGCAGATCAATTGAAGATCTCAAATAAACAATAGAGGTAAATTGGTTTTCAATGTTTAAATCTTCTTCTTCTTAATTCTTTGAGATCAAACCCTTGATATTTACAAAAACCTAGATGTTTGATTATGCTTGGTAATATTTATGTACAAGCCCTAGTTTGGTATATTTATCGCACAAGTCAATGATATGTATTTTTTTATTCTAAACCTGATTTCTTCTTGGAATGATTGTTAAAGAATAACCGTTTATTGCCAAAATATTTGAATCAAAGATTCACGATGTAGTCAATAATTTGGGTTATAAAAAGCCTCTATTGGAATTCTGGGTGAAGCAATTGGTTGGATCAATTGGTCTCGAGACTTTCTTTTTATTGAATAAAAATCGTTTTCATAGTTTAGTTTAGAATAATGAAACTTAATCTCAAAGTTCAGATTTTTGGGTCTTTTTAGAAGTAGTTCAATTGTTTTGTGTTTTCTAAGAGGAGTGATACACGTTCTCCATCATCTTGTCAACTTTCCCTAAGAATTCGGCTCCAAACTTCACTAGATTATATTGCTTCGCCATCCTATGCTTGGAATTATCTGAGGATCTTTCCGAAGAAGCCGTTTGGTGCAAGTCAGTCAAATTGGGGATTTTTATATGGACTCTAATTATCTATACTAATATATAGTGGTAGCACCCTTGATACTGCTTATCTCTTCCACTTGCCAAAAATATTCGTAAAACTTTTTTTTTAATTTTACAGATTTGTTTTACTTTTTCAGTTAAGCAATTAATGGTTTAAATTTTTTTATCAGATTTTTCTCTCCCCATATCTCTATAATTACTGCAAAGAATTGCACAGGATTGCATGTGACTACCCTTTAGTATTATGTACATCACAAAGTTAATTACACTCATAATTTTAGAGTGGTCTAAGAGAAATTTAGAGTAAATTTTGTCGTAATTACAAATTTTTATTGAGTGACGTCCTATAAGCTTTATATACTGAATGATCCTACAGAGTAGTGTTAATTTTGTGGCCCTGTTAAAATACCCACTATTTGGACTCATAATTCCAAAAGTACAACAAGCACATTATTCTATTTGAGTTTCCTTTTCAAAAACACTGTGAAGATAGAAATTTTCCCTTTACTGACTATAGTATTACCATAGCATAAAAGGAAAATGTGATTTTTCTAAAGTCCCCCATGTATAATAAACAAATAAAAATAAAGGATATATCGGATTTTTTTTTTAATGTAGGCAATATAAAATATTGCCTCAAAACGACAACACTTTAAATTATACCCTTGAGTGAAAGGGCACCCAAGTCAAATGGTAGGACTTGAGACATTTATCACTACGGGACAGAGGTATCGCGTGGATTGATGGCTAAGGATAAAGGATCGCTGGGGTGGGAGACATCACCTTGACCCCAAAGGATCTCAAGTTCTTTGGGGTCGAGGAGAACCTCCTTGCCTTAGCCTACCTGGTAGAGAGAATCTTGAGTACCTAGACTTAGTGGCCATGTGTTGTTTAGATATATGTCAAGTACACCTATAAATAAATCTGCTACCCCTAAGGGTAAGCAAGGATGGAGAGAGGGGGCAAAAACTCTGCCAAAGTATTGAGAAAGTACCATTGCCATTCTCTCACTGTTCACAGCTAGCTTTGTCCTTCACCTCCATACGATCCTATTGTCTATGTTAATCATTTGATAATTCCTATCTCTCTAGACCTATAGTTTACTTCATCTACATTAAGACGACTCCACTAGAGAGATAAGGTTGGTGGATGGTCAGTACTTGTAGCGGTATACGTACAACTCCAAAGATGGCTGAACAAGAGAGATAATCTGAGTGCAACCTAGGACGTCCTAACATCATTATTAATGATGCCTCCACTCTTGATACTCTTTAGACTATCGAGAACACTTAGAGCAAAATGCTTACCGTCCTTTAGAGTCCGAGCACTACTATGCTTGCTCTGATTCTGAGGGCAGCACCGGCTCAACTTGTGGCTAACACCAATTAGGTTGGCTCTTCTACTATTATCCCTCCACCCATCCAAATCCCAACTTCACAAATTGGAACAAATCCGACACCAATCGTCAATCTGGTCCTGCTTGTAGCAGTGCAAATCATGCTGACAACGCTTATCGCCTCTGTAGTGAAACACGTAAATGGAACTGATTCTGCCATGCCTGCTCAAAGGTAGACGTGCAAGCAATATTGCTATAAGAGTGGACTAAGCAAATCATGTCTTTTTTACCTGATTTAGACATCAAGCCGCAATACCCAGATTCGATTCTCATTTTACCTTACCCTGAGGGAAATTCCTTCGTTTCGATGGGAAGGTTGGTAATGCCAAGCAACACGTCGTTAGATTCATTGAAGCCCTCAAGGCTAATGGATCTAACATGAACCTTCACCTTCACGAATTTTCCAAATCCCTCACTGACCGGGCATATGGTTGGTATGTCAATTTGCCCACGAACTCTATCTAGACCTGGAAAGAAATGGCTAACAAATTCGATACTAAATTCTTCTAGGTACAGGAACGAGTCACTTCCTTTTCTTTAGTTCACGAAGTCCAGCGATTAGGGAAAGACATATTAATTTCGTCCAGAGATTTCAAGACAGGGCAATGGAATGCCATGAGCAGTTCGAGGAGATCAAATTGGTCCAAATATGCATTGGTAAGATGCTTTGAGAATATCGAGTTCATCTCGAGAATCACTCAATTCCCACCTTCTCGACGTTGCTCGAGGCTGCTCGAAACCTCAGAAGTATAATCAAACCACCAACCCGAGGGAATGGGTGGAAGAGTAATAAAAACCAAATCTCTGCGGCTTCTATTGCTTCAAAGTGAAAGACGCAAGGAGGAGGTTCAAAGGGGAAGAAACCAAAAAAGTATGAGAATACCCCTCATTACGCTTGCGTAATAAACAAAGTAAAAGTACTAGTGGATGAGCGCGTTAATGATGGCAATTTAACACTACCCGAAGCAAAAGAGACAGTCTCCAAGAGAGACATAGAAAGTAGTTGGCTCTACGTATATCACAGGACCCTAAAGCATCCAACAGAGGATTGTTAGACTTTGAAAAGGTTTTTTCAAAAGAAGTTCACTGCAAAGGACTTGTGTTTTAAGAACGGGAAGCAACTTGATGTTCGAAGCAACCCATATCCAAAGCACGAAGACAAAGCTAAGAATGTGAATATAGTAGCATATGATGGGTATGACGATTGCCTAAGCCAATGGATGGAAAATTACAAGCTCAATGTTGATGAATTCTATGAGGCTAACATGGCAACTTATTTTGATGAGAACGGGGAATTGGTAGATTATCAACTGCTTGCTGTGGTGGCTGACCCTAACATGCACGCCAAAACATTGTAAAATTGTATCAAATTCAAGCCATTCTTCGATCAACTCGGACAGTCAAGCAATGCTCAACTGGAGGCAACCAAATCTATAATTCAGATCGCCGCTAATCACCATAATAATTGTATGGGGCTCAAAGGGTCAGTTCCTCAAGCCATTTGAGATAACTCCAGCGCTATCACATTCTCTGAAGCAACTAGAAAATACCTATTCCACACAATAGGCCATTATATATGACTGCTTGCATTAATGGAGTAGAATCCAAGAAGGCCTTCCTAGATGGAGGAGCATTGATAAATATCATGCCCTCAGAAACCTTCGAAAAGACTAAGATCCCCGAGAATTGCATAGTAAAGCAATTAGTTTCCATTATCGGATTCAAGGGAGAAAAAAAAAATCAACCTTGGGGTACGTGGTGGTGGATCTCGTAGTGGGACAGATTCAAGCCGTTATAAGATTTGATGTGATTGACACTAATACAAACTATCATGTCATGCTTGGAAGGACCTGGATGAATAGCTACAGTTTAGTCCCCTCGAGCTATCACTAGTACATGAAAGGCAAATGGGCTGGAAACACCGTCGCTGTTGAGGCTTCAGATCACCTATTTGAAGTAAGCAAAGGCTATCTATTTGATGCAGTTTTCTTTAACGAGCTGTCTGTGGATGAAGAACCCTCCACCTCAAAACCCTGCAGTATCAAGGTGCCAAAGTAGGAAAATATAAAAGCCAAGGATACCCCCAAAGTCACTGTGGTTTAAAAGAGAAAATGCCAAATTTAGTGACCTGCTCAAGGGAAATGCCAAATTTGCATGGACAAGGAGCATGCGAAGGCTTTCGAGATATTTAAGAAAGCACTAGCATCCTTTCGAACCATGATGGTGCTGCGACCCGTGAAAGCCCTGTTGCTATACTTAACCTTGACATCGCAGTCCATTGGAGCACTCTTGGTATAGGAAGTAGAGGGGCAAGAAAGGCCCATTTATTACATTAGTCGGAAGGTAAAAGGGCTAGAATCAAGGTACATGCGCATTGAAAGACATTGCCTTGCATTGATCTTCACCACGCAAAAACTAAGGCATTATTTTTTGGCCCATCCGGTCTAAATCATCATTCGAATTGATCCAGTTCGATACTTGCTAACAAGGCCCGCCATGATGGGGAGACTGACATGATGGCTCTTGGGACTTGTTGAGTTTAAAATCACATATGTGGCCCCTAGAGCCATAAAAAGCCAAGACCTAGCTGATCTTCTGGCCCAATTCCCAATTAGAGAACACGAACTAGCGAATCACTCCCTGGTGATGGATTTGAAGCAGATGTAGCCATGATAGGCAATAAATTTTAGAATTTAGGATTTAATGGCTCCTTAGCAACAAAAAATGGTGGTGCGGGCATCGTACTAACCAATGAGAAAAGGAAAAAAGTCTAGTTGTCATACAAGCTTCAGTTAAAGTGTTCTAATAATGAGGCCGAACATGAAGCTCTTATACTCAGATTCCTTGCAATAAAAAAAGCATGGGGTAAAAAGGCTGAAAATCTTGCATGATTCTAATTTAGTGATCAAGTAGGTTACTAGAAAGTTCTCCCTCAAAGTGCCAGCCCTAGCCACCTATAGAACTATCATTTAGTGACTCCTTGATAAGTTCGAAGAAGTTGAGATCCTCCATAAAGTCAGAACTAGAAATTGTTTTCTCGATGCCCTTCATTTATTGGGGCAAAAGTAGATGTATTTAAGGACCAAACCACCATAGTTATTGAAAAGAGAGCCGAACCTTCTGCATCCTTGTGTTACCACCCTAAAGATCTCCTCAAAGACTGGCGGGGGGAGATTGATAAATTGTTGAAAACTAGAAAAGGAAACCTGCCAATCTCGCGATTGGCACAATTCACAATTTTGCAATGAGAATTATATTACAAAGACAAAGACAAACACATGGCTCGATGTGTGGGCCTAGAGGATGCTAGTCTTAGGTTAAAACAAATACATTAACAATCATGCGGGGAAGGTGACATAAGCCTTTACAGACGAATCCAAAGATAAGGCTATTACTGGCCAGAATGAAGCGGGAAGTAGCCGACATGCAGAAGAGTTGCTCAAACTGTCAATTATTTTTTAAAGAAGATGAGTGCTGCTTCACCGAACACACGGAGGATTGGAGGATAGTCTATAACGATTGTTTTAAAGAAGGCTCTCTTCTAGTAAACCCTGAAGACTCTGCTCTTGTCAAAAGGAGGGCACCGCGATTCTTCATCGAAAGAATCCCCCTTGATGTTCTTTCTGGTGAGATTCTGAAAGGACTTGCTCGACTCTATCAACACTTGTTACATATAGGCTACTACTGGCCCATCATGGAACAAAGCTCATTGATGCATGTACGAATGTGTCAAGCATGCCAAAAACACGGACATTTGGTCCATGCACCTGTAGTAGATTTACACAGCCTAACAACCCCGTGGCCATTCCACACTTTGGCCATGGATCTCATTGGCCTTATCACCCCTCCATCGAAGGGGAACCAATAGATACTTGCAGCCAGCAAGATCAGTAACAAGTGGGTTGAGGCAAAAACACTAAAGAAAGCTAGTGCGGCAGCTATTCCAAATTTCATTCAAGAGAACATTATCTGCTAATTTGGAATACCAAAAGTTATCCTTTCAGATAAGGAAACCCCCTTTGTTAATCAATATGTAAGGCAGGCTCTTGCATCTTATGGTATCAAACATAAGAAATCAACGCCATACTATCCTAAGGGGAATGGCCAAGCTGAAACCACTAACAAAACATTGACACGAATTATCAACAAGACCCTCGACGAACAAGGAGGAGCCTAGGCGGACCACCTCACCATGGCATTATGGGCATATCAGACTTTAAAGAAGAAGGCCACTCAAGCAACCCCCAATTCACTCGTTTATGGATCAGAGGTTGTCCTACCCATAGAATTGCAAGTGCCATCTACTCGTTTAGCCCTCACTGCAGAGATGAGTCTTACGTCAAGATAAGATGAGCTCGAGGCGTTGGACGAAAGGAGAGATTGTTAGCTATTTATACTAAAAGACATGCTTTGTGTAATGGCTTTAGTATGTATTAATAAATTAGTTATTCTATTTTAAATGGTAATTTGTGGGAGCTATGTTTGCATTGCATTATTTATTTAATGATTATGCATATGTGTCTCTTATTCTATATAGCAGATGATTTGGTGTGTAGAGAACGACTTACGCACGGAAGATCAAATCATCAGTTCTTATGCAATATAAGCTTATTGTTCATAGTCTTAAATAGAACTGGACACACCATCAATAGGACTGTAGTACAAGGTTGTAATAGGTCTGTCTTGACTACGGGAAACAATATAGTTTCAACTCCTTGCACTAATACACTTTGTGTCTATTGAAAATGACCATGTTGAGGTAATTGTTTTTATACTTTCTATATAAAACAATTAATATCTTATGATTATTATGAGTGCTTATGCTATTGATCCTAATATAATAAATAGACACGTATATATAGTGTTTATTATTTTGATTCACAAATGAGTGAGATTTTTTGTGGGTCAATAAACTCAGTGAGTTGGACAATAATATTACCTATATTGTGAAAATTAATTATTGATGGAATTCATTTCCCGGTATATGGATTGATGATACCCCATTGAAGAAGCTTATAAGTTTTGATTATGTCAAACTCTGCAATTGGATTATGAATCCAACATATCAAATAAGTTAAGTGGAAGGTCTCAAGGAATTAAATAAGTCTATTAAATTTAATTGTTAGCAATTTAATTTAATAGACGAGTATCTGTAATCTTAACATGAAGAGATCAATAAGCATTTAATAATATGGAGCTCGAAATATAATTTCTAGTATGACAGGGAGTGCAATTATAATTCATTAGTGGTATAAATTATAATTTACGTAAATAGAAATTAATTCTGGCTGGATTAGAAATTCTTATTTGTGTAGGAAGCCCTAGTCATCCTAATCATGTGGTTCCTATTGTAACCTCTATAAATACGTACTCTAAGAGTAGCTATGGTTACACTTACTCACAATTGAGAGATACACGTTTTGTGAGAAAAATATGTTGACTCAGTGCCTTGATTTTGATGATAACAAAACTTGGTTTAATGATCTAATAATTCTACTTAAGTGTGCAGATTAATTATTAGATTTCTATCATGTCCTGAAGCTTATCACAATGGAGAACGTGTGATGCAAATATTAGAATGAAGGTTGATAAGCATGATGAAATGACACATTCAACAAAATTGATCTTATAAAGAATGAAGGAATTTCAAGATGATGAAAATCTTGGATGGAAGATTGATAAGCATGAATGAATGACATATTCATCATTGGTGATCTTATAAAGAATGAAGATATTTCAAGATGATGGATGTCAAGGAAGAAGATTGAAAATACTCATAGCCTTGGATAAAAATAAGAAGCTATATCTATTGAAGAGTTCTCAAAGAACAGTTGAAATATGAAAATCTTAAGTCTTGGAAGCTCTCTTGAAAATCTTGAAGATAACTTGAATTAAGGGATGAAGTCATGGTGATTGAAGAGCTCTACATGTAATCAAAAGTGAATTGATTTTATCTTGAAGAGTTGAAGGTGTTCTTGAAGTCAACATGCCTTGAAGAAGTCTTTTCAAGCCTTAAAAAGCTTGAAGATATTGAAGAAGATTGAAGAAATATTGCAAAAGTTAAGGATTTTCCTAAAAAGAGTTAACCCCTCAAGAAAAAGAGTCGACTCATTCGAACAGAGGCTGAAAATTCTGATGGAACATCAAAAGAGTCGACCCCTAGTACAAAAGAGTCAACTCATTCCAACAGAGAGTTGATTGTGCAGTTTTAGACCAAAATAGTCGACTCCTGGACCAAAAGAGTCGACTCATTTGGGCAGAACCTTCAAAAATCTGCAAAAACACAAAAAGAGTCGACCCCTGCTTAAAAAGAGTCGACTCATTTAAGGCAACGGCTAGATTTTTGAACGTTATACTCTGCCGTTTTCGTATCAAATGGTCTCCTATCCATTACCAACGGCTAGAATCAATCCATGGCTATATATACAACATCCCCAACACATATATGATGATGAAGAACAAGAAGAACAAGAGAAGAACACAAGATTAAGTGCTACAAAGTGATATTTCATCTTCTACATCTTATACTCTGTTTTTATTCATTTGGGGGGTTCTTGAGTGAGCTGAAAATTTGTTTATCTACTATTTGAGAGAGAGTTATTCATTGTACAACCTTTATCTATTATTGGGTTGGTTTGTAAACTTGTGAGTTTGAGTGTTCTTGGGTAAAAACACTTGTAAGTTTGAGTGAAGCTTGGACAAAATCACTTGTAAGTTTGAGAGAGGCTTGGACAAAATCTCTTGGGTTGTGAGAGTTTGGAGAAGAGCTCTTGTAAGAGTGAGTTGGGCACTTGTAGCAAAACTAGCAGCTGTGTATGGGACTTTACATAGTGGAATACCTTCGAAAGGATCGAAGAAGAGAGGATGTAAGCAAGGTTGACTGAACCTCTATAAATCTGGTGCTCTTCTATTCTTGCTCTGTTTTGTTTATTTGTTTACTACACTTGCTTGTATTGTGTTCCATTAATTGCTTGATTGACTTATACTTAGATTAATTATTGTAGAAATACATAAATTGTTTTTAGATGCATTGTTTGATATAAATTCTATAAAACCCAATTCACCCCCCTCTTGGGTTGCCTTCTTGGGCCAACAAAATAAACCCTAGCAGTTGGGTGCTCACTCTCTTTGGAGTAAGGCATGTAGGAGAGATATAACAGAAGTCCGAAGGTTGAGCTCGAGTAGTTGATTCATGTTTGTTGTTGTTGCATGCTATTCGAGATCAAAGTAGAAAGATTTTAAAGTTCATACCTGTTGTTATTCACGATCAAACCAAAGAGATCTTGAAAGTATGATTCAAATCACATAGATTAGTTTCTGCTAATTAGATCATAAGTTTTGGCATTATACGTATGCATTATAGCCGAGCTGTGAGAAATTCCGCAATCCCCAACAAAAATAAGGCTTCATGAAAAATGACTAAGTGTCACCAATCATTGGCAAAAGCTTACAACCAAACGATAGTTCGAAGAAGCTTCAAAGTAAATGACTTAGTATGGAAAACAATTGACCCAATCATGAAGAGACAGCCTATCGCAAAGTTTGTAGCCAAATGGAAAGGTCCCTACTAGATAGTGGAAAGACATTCAAGTGGATATTACAGATTAGCATGAAGCAGTGATGGTTTTCAAACGGGTCCAATCAATGTAAAGTTCATTAAAAAGTATTATCTTTAGAATCATTCCACTAGTCTTTGACTTGTTCTTTTAAATGTAAAGAAAGGTAAATTTATGTAATCAAAGATAGCTCAAAAGGCCTAATATTACTAATACAAGATTTGCCCGTTTACATCAAGAAGTTTGTAAGGACACTTTCATTCACAAAAGAAGGCAAGCCTATGCTACTCCTAGACAACTCAGTACGCACCACCAATAACTGCCTTTCACTCTCCTCGAAGGCAAGCAAGCGTCTTCAAATGATCTTGCCAAGATGTCCACAGCAGCAACTTGGGCCTTATATGCCTTCATTCGCGAGGTGCCATTAATCTTATCTTTCAGCCATGAAAACTTAAGACCCATTTGCTCTAAGTCTTTGATGGTTGTGAGCACCATTGCAACATCTTGTTTCCCCACCTTGCCGACTTTTTTCACGGACCACTCCCAGAGCACACTCCCTAACTCCAAGAACACTACAGATTGAAAATGCGAGCTCTCGAGACTAAAACAGATAAAAGTATACGAATATAAGCTATTGGGTTGTTCAAGAAAAGGAAGTTGCTCAAGAGTCACCCAGAATCTTCCAAAGTTAGCGTTTCCAGCAGTGTCGACTTCAATAGTAGTAACCGGTGATTTTCCCTTAGCATTATGAGAAGCATTCCCACTCGAAGAAGGGTTTGCCACTATCACAGTGGTGGTCACCAAAGGAGATCTTCAAGCACAGTAGGTAAAAGCCCCAACATGGGAATATTGGCTACTGCACCATGGAGAAAGCCTTGAGAAGGAGAAGGTGAAGTACCCGAAGAACTTACACGTTGGGTAGAAGGAGTAGACTGATCACCTTGACCAGTTGCGATAGCGTGCCAAGAAGCCTGTCCCACTGAAAGGGTAGATAGAATTTCCTCCCCGCCAAACTAATATATATATAACATCATAATACCGATTGAACTAGTGGGACCACTATGGAACCAATGAATCGAGAACCGGCGACGTCATCAATTTTAATGTCGGTTCGATAATTATGAGCACAACAATCCAAACCCAAACTCCTCACTTTCATTCTGCAATTCAATCTGTCATCTCCGGTTATACATATGCATAAACACATAAGCAGACGTGTATATATATTACATTCAAAGACAAGAAGACCCATTAAACCCTATCAACACTACACCAATCGATCGATCGCCATCATCAAACCACATCGATCGCATCATCAAACTCGATCGCCATCTGTGTTTTTGTTTGTGTGTGTGTGGTTCGATCATGGCTGGTTTTAAGCAACTGCTGGTGGTCGGGTCTGTGCGACAGTGGTCTTTGTTTGCTTACGAATCGATCACCAACCAATCGATGGCCATCATCAAGCCCCATCGCCATCTGTGTTTTCATGTGTGTGATATATATATATATATATGCAGAGAGAGAGAGAGAGAGAGAGAGAGAGAGAGAGTAGCATTAGGGCAAGGTTGGGTCTCTAATGGGTCAGGGATCGCAGCTGGGTTTCAACGTTAGGTGGTGCCTGGGTCTGTTCGACAGTGGTCTATGTTTGCTCAGTGTCGGTGGTGATGATGGGTGTTGATAGTCTGTGGGTGTAGATAAGGGGTCGGGCAGAGGCGGTTGATTGTGGATTTCTTGGTGTAATGTGATGTGCCGATTTGGGGGAAGGGGAGAGGGAGGGATGACGGAGCAGGAGAAGTGTGGTGCCAGTGATGGTGGGTGGTCGGTTGGTGATGCCGATGAAGCAATAAACGTTGACCAAACTTGTGGTGTCCGTAAATGGTGGTGGCCGAACTTGTGAGAGAGACAGAGACATGCTGACTTTGGAAAAGTGGTTTGGAAGTGAAGCGTAGGAGTGGTTTGGCAGTGAAGTGTAAGATGTGGCAATTTTTCATTGGTTGAGGTGATGAATGGAGTAAAAAGTGTTTGGTAATGAGATAGGTAAAGAAAGTAAGGTATTCAGTTTTCAAATTAGAAAGGGTATAATTGAGTTTTTGAAAAAATTAAAAGATGACATCAGCTCTTTTTGTCATTGTCAGTAGCAGTAATTGGACAGAAGGCGAAATCCGATACCAACAACTAAAACAAAAGCCATGTTAGTGTCACTTTTCAACTACATAAGTTTTATCTGTAACTGTCAAATATGTTAAGGGAGATTACTGTAATTTATCTTAAAGAGTCAAAACATTTAACTTACAATACAACTTGATGATTCACACTTATAGTAGAAGTGATAATCTTGTTCAAATCTACGATTTACCGGTAAAACTCTTATGCAAGAAGGCTGACCAAAAGTATCAATACTCTTATCATGGACGCACAAATCCAAAGCTCTCTATAACAGAATTTTATCTTCAAATTATGTAACTTTATTGATAATGCAATAAGTCGGTTTCCAGGCCAGCGACGATCAATATTGGTAATCTGAGAGGAGAAAAGAATAGGGGGCACCGGTATGATGCCTACCAAGGGCACTTCGATGCCAAATTAGGTTTTTGGATGTATTTTGGCAGAGGTTTGGCTAGGGTTTATGTTCGCGTACCTTGTTGGAGAATATGAATTTCCTTTTTATATGGGTAGACCTCGTGGTGGCGCCAGAGGGGCGTTGCATGCATGGAGATGGTGGGAGACGGTTGTCTTTCCACGTGACAGCGCGACATTGGAGGCCCTAACTAGTGGCAGGGTAATTAGGGAGGGGGGGGGGGGGGGGGGGGGGGGGGGGGGGGGGGGGGGGGGGGGGGGGGGTGGTTGTCCAACCTCTGACGTGGTGCTCCTTTAGGGCTGTGTTAGGGTAAGTGAGGTAAGTGAAGTGACTGCCTCTTGCTACATGCTAAGTCCTAGAGTTAGGAGCACGCTACCATGATTAGATTGTCAATGATGGTTTTTACTGGCGTGGCAGGTGGGATGGATGAACGGCATGATTTGGCTCGGCTATGATCAGCTCGGTCGCGCGTGGTCACGATCTGGCAGGCTTGGTCTGTTCAAGCCCGACCTCCTTGGTTAGGCTTTAGTCAGCTAGACTTCTTAGGGTTGACCTTCCTTTTGCGGTATTTTTCCTTCTTTCGATTCTATCTGCACTCTTCGAGGTATCGACCTATTCAGCGCTGAAGCCTTAACCATTGTAATGCGCAATACGTTATCAGCTGAATCGAACAGCCCGTATGTGCGTACTCCTGGTCGGCCTGTTTAGGGTATTACTGATCGGTCTCTATTAGTAGCCCCCCATTCTTCTGAGTACCCCGAGCGTGGGGCGTGACCAGGGAAATTCATGGTCAACCCCCATCAAAGGGTGTTCTTGATCAGTCCCCATCAGTAGCCCCTCATTCCTCTGAGTACCCTGAGCCTGGAGCGTGGTCAGGGGAATTCATGGTCAATCCCCATCAAAGGGTGTTCCTAATCGGTCCCATCACTTATTATAAAAGCCTTCAAATTAAGCCTTTATATGACATTTGGTGTGTCTACAATTGCGTTCTGTACTTCCAACAAGCCGGGGATGAAAATCGTAGATACTGATATATATATATACATGCATGTATTTCCTGCTCATAGAACATTGAACATCAATAAAACCAGGCAAACTTATGCAGTACGCAGTTTATTGGACACCAAGAAAGTTCAAACCCCACATATCTAAAGACTTAAACTGCACCCATAGGCATCAAACTACAAAGAGGGCACCGTTCCTTATTACAGGCAATCAACCAAAGCAATCACGTCACACATCCAACACGAACAAGCAGTTTCAAGATAACAAACCAGAGCCCGTGGTCTTCAATGAGTAAACCGTTTCTTCAATTGACATGAAAAAAACCCGTTTCTTCAATTCCTCCTAGGAGACATGAAAATTCAGTCAGTTTGATGGGGCAAAAAGAGTATTTAGTCATATACTACTAGAAAACAGGCTATTTGCAACGGCTAAAATGCCATTACAAATGTGCATTATTCGAGACATCACAAATGTGCATTATTCGAGACGGCAATTGCCCTGACAAAAAAAATGGTTTTGTGACGGAACTATTTGTGACGGCATGATTGTTGTCGCTAAAAATGGTAAAAAAAGTGAAGAAGTTAAACGCGGCCCCTCTTTTTGCGACAGACTATTTACGACGGTATATGCCGTCACAAATGTTTTTAATGAAACGGTGTCATTTTATGGTTAAACGGCGTAGTTTCGATCCCAAATTGGTTTCCCCCTTTTTGCTTTTGTTTCCCTCTAATCCCAAATTCCCAGCCCTAGCATCGTCGACTACTGACGTCGACTTATCCCTCTTGCCTCTTTCCTCTTCCATCACGTCAGTATTCCGGTCTCAACCGACACCGTATCCATCCCTCAGCCGACATCAGGTAAGCTTCTCTCTCTCTCTGTATCTCTCTCTCTCTCTCTCTCTCTCTCTCAACCGACACCATTGCATGCATCGACAGGAACCCTCGCCTGGCAGCCCTCGTTGCCGAAAGTACTCTCCGACCAAGAACCCTCACCTGGTATCGCTCATTGACGAATCCTTTGCCTTGGGTGCCTCAGGTGAAAGGTAACTGTCCTGGCATTCTGAATTTTCTTGACTTTGGTCATTTGTGAATTTGCTTCTCTCTCTCTTTGTTTTTTGGTTATATTTTTCTCTTTCAACTTTGACCCACTTCAATAATTACTTTAGAAAACTTCAGCTGCCATAAATTAGTGCATTTTTAACAACTCCATGCTTAATGACTAATTGCACAATGTTTCTTTGGTGGCTCGTAATGAAGCAACATCACGAATAAACCGGAACAATCATTGATTACGAATAACCAGTATAAAATCACCGGTTAGTGGAATATACTGAAGAAAGACAGTTGACTACTCTCACTTTCTTTTGTTTGTGCGGCTATCGCTTCTCTTTGATTCTATAGTAGGAATTCCTCTTCCAATCACGAGTTTAAGGTTTGCGATAGATGTTGCCTTTCCTGGATAAACGATCTCAAATCGGCTTTTTTATTTTAGCGGATCTGTGAGAATAATCGGTTTTTTAAGTCATTTGTCCCTGGCATCTTATCTTTCGGTTGGAAGTGCAAGGCAGCAATCATCTGTAGCGAGCTAGCTCACTGAATCGATATCTGTATTTGTATAAATATAAGAGATGCTTTTTGCTTTTTCTTTAAATTTTAAGTCGGATCTACAATGTATTGGTAAAAATCTCTCCCCTGCCTCTTTGGAGGGCTGACAGTTGCTTGCTTGTCTAGCTCAGCCACTACTAAGCTTTCCGGTAGGCATCGGTTTATTATAAATTCCCACTTACTTCTGTAAAAACCTCTTCCCCCTTCAAATGCAATTCCAACTCGGCCAGAGAATCAAAGGGCAGATGGTATGTCTTTCTATCCATCTTGATTGTTGGATTGAAATAAAAATTAGACTTTATGCGAACAAGGTTCAAAACAAACTGTATAATCCGTCCTTCTATTAATCGAGAAAAAACAAAGTCTGCTACTTCCTACATCTCTCAATTCAAGGCCTTTTAAAGCTGCACTTTGGAAAGGGGTTGAATTCCATCCGGCTAAAATGTTGAAGTAAAAAAGAGTTGGTAGGGAATGGCAGTAGGGAGAGGAAATCTAAATCCTATGTCTGGTCTAGCATACACAATTGCCAGTGAACACTGGGAGAAGAAAGCCTTTTTGTAGCAGATCCCAAAACCAATGATGGTTGATGGGTGCTAGGAAACACTTACATTAACGTTTGGGTACTAAGCCAAGAATATTTTATATCTTTTACCCGATGATAATTTTTGTTTATTTGGTTGGAGGATATTGTGTATTGTTTTTGATTAAAACTGATATATTGTCATTCTTCTTTTCAACCTGTTGGCTAAATATGTCAGGAAAACCAGAAAAGGGAACATTTTTTTCTCCATGATTTTGGTATTTTTGATCTTTAAAGATTTGCTTCAAGGCACGTCCTGATCAAATTGTAGAAATAGAAAAGGTTCATTAACAATGAAAAGGAAAGGAAAATAGTTTGGGTGAATAAGATTCATTTATTTTCACCTCCATAAACATCATTAGCAAGTATGAACTTAAGCCTGGCTCAACCTTGTACGATCTAGAGTAACAATTTATTTGTGCAAAAGTACAGTATATATTTTTCATTATTAAAAAATTTGCAATTTCACTCTCTTACTTTAGAGTAACAATTCATGCACATATTTTAATTAACTCATGCAGTCATGAGTTAATTAAAATATAAGCATATAACCTCCATGAGTTAATTATAATATGAACATATAACCTTAGACCCATTCAAGAATCGTCTATGGAGTTTGTGAATTCAACTGTGATGAGACGGTTCTTGAATTATCCAGTTTCGGATGATTAGGGAATGCATAAATCTATGTAGTAGTTAGTGGCTCACCGGTTTAAATTGTTCTTCTCTGATGAAGATTCTGTGTGGTAAACTTTGTGTTCTTTGGGTATATACGGGATGTGGTATACAACAATACACTTTGCCTACGTCGCGTACTTGGAGAAATGCAAGGAGATGCTACAGGATTTTTCTTGAAAAAGGACAAAGCGGTTTGAGCTACTTCCTATTACATAGATTATGCATTCCTGAATGGGATAGGACCACCTACCTGTTAGAGAAGAGTTGTATGGATAAGTTTCATGTTGCATGAACATTTATGATTTATATTTTAGGTATGGTTACTTAATTAGTAATGTTTATATGAACATATATAGAAAAATGGACAAGAGTTGGATTGATTCTGGTGATAGAATTTCTAGGGAATATGTGGATGGAACAGACCAATTTCTTGTGTTTGCGTGCACTGGCAAAGGTGCAGATTCATTGATCTACTGTCCCTGTAGGCAATGTGATCGCAACTATTTTTCACGATACGTTATGTGTGAGCGTCTTCTCAACAAGGGGATGTTAAGGAAATATAAGATTTGAACTAGTCATGGGGAATCATATCCTTCTAGTTCTAGTTGCCCTAATAGAGACAGTGGAATGTTGGGGGATAATATGATCGGTGTGATAAATGATGCTATTCCGCATGTAGGTGCAAACAGGTTTGCATAGATAAATGTGCAAAGTTATGGAAGGATCATCATTACCATATCAAGAAAAAGTATTTTACGCCATATCAAGACATTCTGGACCGTTATCCCAATTGTCCTGATGGTGTCCTTCTAAATCACTAAAGAGAGCTTGTGGATTATTGGAGCGAGGAGGCAAAGGTATGAGTACAAGGCATCACATTTATTTGCAATAACATCCTTACTGAATATTTATGTCATTAATTAAGCCAATCAATTGTAGGTAATCACAAAAAAGAATTCAATTAATAGGAAGCTTTGTGGCCCACCTCATACAACTAGAAAGACACAGTTCTCTCCAATATGCCATGAGGTACATACGTAAGAAATTTAACGTTTATTATGTTTTGAGTTTTAAGCATTCACTTGTTATATTATATGTTTGGTAAATTAGATGGAGGCAGCTAGGGACCGAACAGACAAGATGAGTGTTTACTTCAGAACTCACCGAGTAGATGACCTAGAAGTGGCTCCCTTCATTGTAAGTAGTACTTATTGCAATCTTAGTATTCAAAATTTTTTCATATTGTCAATTAATTTATGTTTTGGATGTGTATGATCAATATAATGACTTCTAGAGAAAGTGCCTGAGGACCAAAGGACGGATGATGCTGTAACATGATATTTCACAAAGACGATGGATATGGCTACTGCTGCACATACGACACTGGCATATCTCGGGTTGCTATTTATGGGGAGGATACTGGTCCATCACAACATCATACGAGCCTACGAGACGAGCTAAGAGAATAGCTACAAGAGGATTTAAAAGAAGAATTACGAGAGGAGCTGAAAGAAGAGATCACTCGACAGGTTACCATGCAATTAATGAAAGCTGATGTCCTATCTGGATATGCAATCCAACTGGTCACCATTCAATTAATGAATTCCTTAAATTAAAAATTTGTATACAATTTATATTTTTCATGTTGCAATTAACAGTATTTCACCATGTTTAGGTTTCGGATGCATCTAGCAGACACTACGTACGAGTTGAGTCTATGGGTGATGATCATATACCATCTCGTTCACCCTCATTGCCACGTTCAACTTCATTGCTTCCACCTCCGGAGCAGATATTCTCACTTTTTTCCTCACTTTTGTTACATAACTATGATACTTGAAAGTTCAAGCATGGTTGTCATATTAGGCTTATTAAATTGGGAAACTCGACACGTAGAAATTCTTCTCTTTTCATTAGCTTTTTTTTTTATAGAATAACGTGTTTTTCAAGTCGTTTGGGTACCAAAAACCCCAAACGAGTTTGGGAGTCCTTCAAACTCGACACGTAGTAAGGTTTAGGCACGAGTGACGTATAGGAACAAATTGCACGGTCACCGGAATCTTGGTTTGAAACTTGTAATACTTTTTTCCTCTATTTTCCTTAGCTTTTTTTTTATAGAATAACGTGCTTTTCTAGCCGTTTGGATATTAAAACCCTCAAATGAGCTTGGAAGTCCGTCAAACTTGACACATAATAAAGTTTAGGAACGAGTGACGTGTGGGAATAAAGGGCACAGTCGCCGGACTCCCAGTTTGAGAGATGTACCCCATTTTTTCCATAGCCTTTTTTGAAAATAATGTGTTTTTCAGGCCGTTTGGGTACTAAAGCCCTCAAACGAGCTTGGAAGTCCGTCAAACTTGACACGTAGTAAGGTTTAGGCACAAGTGACATGTTGGAACAAATGGCACAGTCGTCGGAGTCCCGGTTTGAGAGATGTAACATTTTTACCTCTCTTTTCCTTAGCTTTTTTTTTTTTTTTTTAGAATAATGTGTTTTTTTGAGCTGTTTGGGTACGAAAACCCCAAAACTAGCTCAAAACTCCATCAAACTCGACATGTAGTAAGATTTAAGCATGAGTGACGTGTCAAAACAAATAGCACGGTCACCAGAGTCCCAGTTTGAGAGATGTAACACTTTTTTCCTCTCTTTTCCTTAGCTTTTTTTTAGAATAATGTCTTTTTCAAGTTGTTTGGGTACTAAAACTCCCAAACAAGCTTGGGAGCCCATCAAAGTTGACATGTAGTAACGTTTAGGCACGAGTTATATGTGGGAACAAACGGCATGGTCACCAGAGTCCCGGTTTGAGAGATGTAACACTTTTTTCCTCTCTTTTCCTTAGCTTTTTTTTTTTGAATAACATGTTTTTCAAGCTGTTTGGGTACTAAAACCCCCCAAACAATCTTGGAACTCCATCAAACTCAACACATAGTAAGATTTAGGCATGAGTGATGTGTGGGAACAAACGGCACGGTCGATAGAGTCTCGATTTGAGAGATGTATAACCTTTTTACTCTCTTTTCCTTAGCTTTTTTTTTTAAAATAACGTGCTTTTCGAGTCGTTTGGATACTAAAACCCCCAAACGAGCTCGGGAGTCCATCAAACACGATGCATAGTACGGTTTAGGGACTAGTTATGTGTAGGAACAAACAGTGTGGTCGTCAAAGTCCCGGTTTGAGAGATGTAACACTTTTTTCCTCTCTTTTTCTTAGCTTTTTTGAGAATAATGTGCTTTTTGAGTCATTAGGGTACTAAAACCTTCAAACAAGCTCAGGAGTCCTTTAAACTCGACACGGAGTAAGGTTTAGGCACAAGTGACGTGTGAGAACAAACGGCATAGTCATTAGACATCCGGTTTGAGAGATGTAATAACTTTTTCCTCTCTTTTACTTAGCTTTTTTTTTTTAATAATGTGTTTTTTGACCCGTTTGGATACTAAAACCCCAAAACGAGCTTGGAAGTCCATCAAACTTGACACATACTAAGCTTTAGGCACGAGTGATATGTGAGAACAAATGGCATGGTCATCAAAGTCCCGATTTGAGAGATGTAACACTTTTTTCCTCTTTTTTTCTTAGCTTTTTTTAGAATAACGTGCTTTTCGAGCTGTTAGGATACTAAAACCCCCAAATGAGCTCGGGAGTCTGTCAAACTTGACACGTACTAAGGTTCAAGCACGAGTGACGAGTGGAAACAAATGGCACGGTCACTAAATTCCCAGTTTGAGAGATGTAACACTTTTTTCATCTCTTTTTCTTAGTTTTTTTTAAAATAACGTGTGTTTCGAGCTGTTTTGGGTACTAAAACCCCCAAACGAGCTCAGGAGTCCGTTAAACTCGACACGTAATGAGGCTTAGGCACAAGTGATATGTGAGAACAGACGACACGATTGCCAGAGTCCTGGTTTGAGACATGTAACACTTTTTCCTCTCTTTTTCATAGTGTTTTTGAGAATAATATGTTTTTCGAGTCGTTCGGGTACTAAAACCACCAAACTAGCTCGAGAGTTCGTCGAACTTGACACGTAGTAAGTGTTAGGCACAAGTGACATGTGGGAATAAATGGCACGATCACAGGAGTCCCGGTTTGAGATATGTAACACTTTTTTTCTCTCTCTTTCCTTAGTTTTTTTTTTTTAGAATAACATGCTTTTCGAGCTTTTTGGGTACTAAAATCCCAAAATGAGTTCGGGATTCTGTTAAAATCGACACATAGTAAGGTTTGGGCATGAGTGACGTATGAAAATAAATGGCACGGTCGCCAGACTCCCAGTTTGAGAGATGTAACACTTTTTTCCTCTCTTGTTCTTAGCTTTTTTAGAATAACGTGTGTTTTTAACCGTTTTGGTACTAAAGCCCCCGAACGAGCTTGGGAGTCCATCAAACTCAACACATAGTAAGGTTTAGACACAAATGATGGGTGGGAATAAACAGCACTATCGTCGGAGTCCCGGTTTCAAAGATGTAACACATTTTTTCTCTCTTTTCATTAGCCATTTTTTTAGAATAACATGTTTTTCGAGCCGTTCGGGTACTAAAACCCCCAAACAAGCTCAGGTGTCCATCAAACTTGACATGTAGTAAGATTTTGGCACAAGTGATGCGTGGGAACAAACAGCATGGTCGCCAGAGTCTCAATTTGAGAGATGTAACACTTTTTTCCTCTCTTTTCCTTAGTTTTTTTTTAGAATAACGTGCTTTCCAAGCCGTTTGGGTACTAAAACCCCCAAACCAGCTCGGGAGTCTGTTAAACTTGACACGTAGTAAGATTTAAGCACAAGCGATGCGTATGAACAAATGGCACGGTCGCCGGGGTCCCAGTTTGAGAGATGTAACACTTTTTTCCTCTCTTTTCCTTAGCTTTTTCTTTAAAATAATGTGTTTTTTGAGTTATTTGGGTACTAAAATCCGAAACGAGGTTGGGAGTCCTTCAAACTCGACTCGTAGTAAGGTTTAGGTACAAGTGATGTGTGGGAACAAATAGCATGGTCATTGGAGTCCCAGTTTGAGAGATGTAACACTTTTTTTCCTTTTTTTTTCTTAGGTTTTTTTTAGAATAACGTACTTGTCAAGCCGTTTGGTTACTAAAACCCCTAAACCAACTCGGGAGTCCATCATACTTGACAAGTAGTAAGGTTTAGGCACGAGTGATGTATGGGAACAGACGACATGATCGCCGGAGTCCCGATTTGAGAGATGCAACACTTTTTTCCTCTCTTTTCCTTAGTTTTTTTTTAGAATAACGTGCTTTTTGAGACGTTTGGATACTAAACCCCCAAATTAGCTTAGAAGTCCATCAAAATTGACACGTAATAAGATTTAGGCATGTGTAACGTGTGGGAACAAATGACATGGTCATTGAAGTCCCGGTTTGAGAGACGTAACACTTTTTACCTCTCTTTTCCTTAGCTTTCTTTAGAATAGCATGTTTTTTGAGCCGTTTGGGTACTAAAACCCCCAAATGAGCTTAGGAGTCCATCAAACTCGACACGTAGTAAGGTTTCAGCATGAGTGATATGTGGGAACAAATGGCACAATCACTGGAGTCCCAATTTGAGAGACGCAACACTTTTTTCCTTATTTTTTTTAGAATAACATGTTTTTTGAGCCATTTGGGTACTAAAACTTCCAAACAATCTCGGAAGTCCATCAAACTCGACACGTAATGCGGTTTAGGCACAAATGACATGTGGGGACTAACTATAGGGTCGCTAGAGTCTCGGTTTGAGAGTTGTAACAATTTTTCTCTATTTTCCTTTGCTTTTTTGAGAATAACCGTTTTGAGTACTTGTATTAAGTGTATATAAATTTTTTCAATTTATGATTTTAAAATATTGTATTTATTATTGTAGGAAGGAGTAATGGTTTTTTTATTTTATTTTGGTCTTCCAAAACTCGAATTAGCGAAAGGAGTTCTTCTTAGCACGAATCCATTGACAGAACTTGAGGGAGAACCATTTTGTCCAAATTACTACAAATTTTTTGTTCAAAATGCTCAAAAACCTAACGCTTTATTACAAGGACCTCGCAAAAGCATTACACTTGTTGGAGAATCTATCGGCCGACATGTAGCTTTGCATTCTCGTGATGTAAGTTACATTTTTATTTCAATAAGCGCATATATTACATACATATCTATTAATTTCTATATTGTGTCATTATCATATCTAATATTTTTATGTTTTCTTCTTTTTAGGTTATTCATAAAGAATAGGTGGATGATATTTTTGTATTGACTTATTTTGTAATAAACTAAAAACTCTCTTTCATTGTATGAATTCTGGATTTTGGTCATTTTTTTTGGGAGAGGCTATGTACATACTTTGGTTTTGTTTTGGATTTTGGTGGAAGACAATATTGTTTGTTTGGATATATATATTAAAATGAAATATTAATTTTGTTAAGTATTTATTTAAGCATTTTGGTTTTAGTGAGTGTTTGAATTTGGTAGGAATGTCACAAATAGTGTGGTCATTTTAGATAATTTATTTTGTTAAGTATTTATGCAACTGCAGGAATGTCTCAAATATTGTGGTCGTTTTAGATAATTTATTTACAAATAGTATTAGCGACGGCAATAAACCCATCGCAAAAAGTCATTAGCGACGGTATTTACCATCACAAATAGTAGCGTCATTTTAAAAATTTTATTACATAAATAGTATTAGCGACAGAAATAAAACCGTCGCCATAGTTATTACCGATGGCAATGTAGCTATCGCAAACAAAATTGCTCCCGTCGACCACTATTTGCTGTAGGTTACATGCCGTTGGAAAAAGTGTCCCATGTCGTTGCACAACCATCGCTAAAAGTATTTGCGACCCTAGTTTTTGTGTTGCCTAAAGTGCTATCACTCAGCCGTCACTAATAAGTATTTGCGAAGGCATTGAACTGTTGCAAAAAATGCCTTTTCTTGTAGTGATATAATTTATTTTCTAGCTTACTAAAATGACTATATATATGGTTTAGTGTGACTAACAAACCGTGCAGATGAAACAAGATGAATAATAGGAGCAATTTGACTTTACACCATTTGTGGTTTGAACGAAAATCATATAATCTCATGTGATTAAAATGAACACATAATCTCCTGTAATTTGGACTAATCTGTAAAATAGATAGAATTTGTTAGAATGGACCGCAATTTAACATGAGCATTTTCGTCATTTTCTTCTCTCCAAAATAGAATATTAAAAAGACAATTTTGCCCTTTATGACAAAATAAAGGGTTGACTTATGCAAGGGTATTTTTGTCATGTCACCAAATTTGTTACGCTTTCATTTATTTTTGCAAATAAGTCCCAACAACATAGAGGTCATTTGATTTTTGCTCAACTATAAGAAGGTAAAGTATATTTACGAGTTACTGACCTTTCATTTATAATTGTCATTGTGTTTTTTATTCTGTCTGGAATTGTCAATACTGGATTGCAGCCAACGATGGTAAAGTACTTGACAACTAAATGTATATCTCAGTACCTCTTTGCTCCCTTTCAATTGCACACACTCCTTTAATCTACACAAGGGTATTTGTAGCCCTTGCTCATCCAACAGATTGCACGCATAATTTGATTTTTGGCGTTTGCATTTAATGCCTTGGATTTGTTTCCCACATTGATCTCGAATTTTCTTCCCGCGCCTCAAGCTGATACAAGCTATAGCTGAAGAAAATAATATTGAGTCGTAAATGCATTCAGTGGGAAGTCCTTCTCCCACACATACGATAGACCCCACTATACAAATCACCCCTTCTACCCATGTGTGGGGTAATTGAGATCTTTATGCTTTATTGTGTATTCGCCATTGTCACTGGATGATTGCACCCCCTCATTGGAGTGCCCACTGTGTCTACCATAATGGAGTGATCACAGTTACCACCAACTGTGCCCTAAGGCGCCAATACACTTGAAGCTGCTCAATAATGAGAGATATTGATTAAGTCCAAGTAGTGTTAGAACTTAACCCCTTTGATGACTTTCGTTAATATATCTACTGGATTTTTCGTTGTGCTAATTTTTTGAAGAATTGTGTCCCCTTCTTCTAGTATCTCTCGTACAAAGTGAAAATGGACATCTATATGCTTTGTTCGAGAATGATGCACTTGGTTCTTTGCCAAATGAATTGCACTCTGAGTGTCATAGTAAATGGTAACCTACTTCTGGTCAATACCCACATCTGCCACCAATCCTTGTAACCAAATGGATTTTTTCAAGGCTTTTGTCATAGCCATGTATTCAGCCTCTGTAATGGATAGTGCAATTGTCAACTGCAAAATAGACCACCAACCAGCTAGTCCTCCAGACATTGTGAACACATATCTAGTAATTGATTGGCGTTTGTCAAGATCGCCTAAGTAATCGAAGTCAACATACCCAACTATCAAATGATTAGCATCATTGCTCTTCTCGAACTTCAAACCAAGATCTATGGTCCCTAGAATATACCACAGAATCCATTTAGCCAATTGTCAGTATGTCTTCCTTGGGTTGTGCATATATTGACTGATCATATTGACGACCTGGGAGATATCAAGTTGTATACACACCATGGCATACATAGGGCTACCAACAAGACTTGCATACTATACTTGAGACATATACTCTCAATCCTCATCACAGTTGGGAGATTAAGATGCACTGAGCATGAAATGTGAGGCCATTAGAGTACTTACCGGCTTTGCTTTCTGGTCTATACCAAAATGTTGTAGCACCCTCCATAAATACATCTTCTAAGTAAGATGAACTGGGCCTTGCACCCTATCTCTATTAATTTCCATCCCCAAAATTCTTCATGCTTCTCCTAGATCCTTCATCTCAAACTCACGACTCAGCTTAGCTTTCAATCAATTTATCTCTACCTTGCTTTAACATGTAATCAACGTATCATCGACATATAAAAGCAAATATATGAAGAATCCATCTGCAAGTCGCCTGAAATACACACAATAATCGAATTGGCTACAAGTGTATTTCAGGTCCATCATAAAGCTGTCAAAAAGTTTGTACCATTGTTGAGGTGACTGCTTTAAATGTCTTCCCCTAGGTTGAGACATATAAATGTCTTCCTTTATGTCACCATGTAAGAAGCTGCCTTCACATCGAGTTGAGCTAACTTAAGATCATACAGTGTAACCAAAGCTAGCAACATTTGAATGGATGAATGTTTAACAACTGGAGAGAATACCTCATTGTTGTCAATTTCATCTGTTTGAGTATAGGCCTTAGCTACCAATCTAGCTTTGAATTGTACTCTATCCTTGGTTGCTTGATCATCTTTCTTATTAAAAACCCACTTACATCTGATTTGTTGGGAATTTATACTAAAAGACATGCTTTGTGTAATGGCTTTAGTATTTATTAATAAATTAGTTATTTAATTTTAATGAGAATCTGTGTGAGAAATGTTTGCATTGTGTTATTTATTTAATGATTATGCATGTGTGTCTCTTTTTCTATATAGTAGATAATTTGGTGTGTAGAGTACGACTTACACACGAAAAATCATATCATTAGTTCTTACGGAATATAAGTTTATCGTTCACAGTCTTAGATGGAAATGGACACACCATTAGTAGGACTGTAGTACAAGGTTTTAATAGGTCTATCTTGACTATGGGGAACGGTATAGTTCTAACTCCTTGCACTAGTACACTTTGTGTGTATTGAATATGACCGTGTTGAGGTAACTGTTTTTATACTGACTATATAAAACAATTAATACCTCATGATTATTATGAGTGCTTATACTCTTAATCCTAACATTATAAATAGACACGTGCATGTAGTACTCATTGTTTTGATTCACAGAAGAGTGAGATTCTTTGTGGGTCAATAAACTCAGTGAGTTCGACAATAACATTACGTGTATGGTGAATATTTATTATTGATGGAATCCACGTCTCCGTATAGGGATTGATGATACCCCCTTGATGAAGCTTATAAGTTTTGATTATGTCGAACCTTGTAGGTGGATTATGAATCCGACATATCAAATAAGTTAAGTGGAAGGTCTCAAGGAATTAAATAAGTCTATTAAATTTAATTGTCAGTAATTTAATTTAATAGACGGGTATCTATAATCTTAACATGGGGAGATAAATAGGCATTTAATAATATGGAGCTCGAAATATAATTTTTAGTATAACAGAGAGTGCAATTATAATTCGTTAGTGGTATAAATTATAATTTACGTAAATAAGGACTAATCCTAGTTGGATTAGGAGTCCTTATTTGCGTAGAAAGCCCTAGTTATACTAATCCTATGGTCCCTGTTGTAGCCTATATATATACGCGCTCTAAGAGCTGTAAGGGTTACACTTTGCACATAATTGAGAAATACACGTTTTTGTGAGGAAGAGAAACCCTAGCAGCGACGAGCCCACTCTCTGTAGAGCAAGGCGTGTACGAGGAATACAATAGAAGTTCAAAGGTTGAGTTCGAGTGATTACTTCGTGCTTAGTGTTGATTCTTGTTATTTAGGATCAAACTAGAGATATCTCAAAGGTACGATTCTAATCACGTAGATTAGGCTATGCCAATCATATCAGAATTTTTGGTAGTATGCATATACATTATAGCCAGATCGTGAAAAATTCCGCAGTCCCCAACATGATTAACTTCTTCGAAAGTGGCACAAGCTCCAAAGTCTGATTCTTATAAAGAGACTATCCATTCAGCATGTTCATTAGATTAAATGGCTGGAATGTGATCCCCTTCTACTGGTAGTACTTATATCACATAGTCTACAAAAAGTGCCAGTAAACGTACCTATTTTCTCAACCTCTCTGCTATAATTGATTCAGGTTGACGTGGAGGCACTATGATTGGACTATCAACCTCATTTTGTCCATCGCCCACTGCAATGATCACTGAATCCTTTGAAAACTCCACCGTTTGCGAATCACATAGTGCTTTACTATCTATGCTGCCTTTAGTTAAGTCTCTATGCCTATGTGACTTAAGCATCTCAAACTTGTTAAACGTGACATCTCTGCTAACAATGACTTTCTTTGACTCCATGCACTAAAGTATGTACCCTTTTAAACTAAAATTAAAGCCAAAGAACTTTTCTTTCTTGGCTCTAGGATCAAGCTTATTCTCCCAAACATGATTGTAAGCAGGGCATCTAAAAATAAGAAGCGTGTCATAATTAGTAGCATGAGTACCTTTCCATACTTCCATGGGTGTTTTCTTGCCATTGGCAACTACATGTAAATGGTTGATGAGGTGACTAGCATATGTCACAACTTCAGCCCAAAACTATTTGTTGAATCCAGCATCCAATAACATGCATCGAACATTCTCCAGCAATGTACAGTTTATTTGTTCTGTCACCCCGTTCTACAGTGGGATCTTCCTCACAGTGAAGTGTTTGACTATTTCTTTTTTTCATTAAATTTCCAATAAAGGGTCATACGTGTATTCCCTTCCATTATCAGATCTAAGTCGGTTGATTTTTTTGCCGATTTGAGTCTCCGTCATTGCCTTCTAATTAAAAAAGATATTCAGCACTTCATTCTTATGCTTCATCGTGTACACCCACACATGACGTGAATAATTATCAACAAACGTAATAAACCAGTGCTTACTGCCCAAAGATGCAGTTGCGGTTGGTCCCTACACATCAGAATGCTCATAGTCGAGAATCCCTTGTGTATGATTGATTGATGTAGCAAACATGATCTAGCTTTGTTTCCCTATAACACAATGCTCGCAAAAGGGCAATTTACATGTCTAAATGCCTTTAAGTAAGCCTTGCCTTGCAAGAGACTGCAAAGCTTTCTCTTCAGCGTGCCCTATGCACATATACCATAGTCTAATGGTGTCTGAATCAGTCTCATCTAGCTTCTCACTAACTGTGGAAGCTATACCATCAACTGTACTTCCTTGTAGGAAATATAAATTACCTCGCCTTTGACCCTTCATCACCACAGGAGCTCCCATTACAACTTTGAAAACTTTACCAACAATAATGATTCTAAACCCCTTAGAATCCAAAAATCGAAGTGAGATAAGATTCTTCCACAAGACGGGCACATACGGAACTTTTGACAAGACGCTAACTATTCCATCAAGCAGCTTCAACCAGATGCTCCATATCCCTCGAGTCTTACAACCATTGTCGCTGCCCATAAGAACTGCTTCACCATCAATCTTTGTGAAGTCAGTAAACTAGTCCCGATTGGGACACACATGATAAGTGCAACCAGAGTCCATAATCCACTCATCAGAATGGCAAATCAATGTTGAACTCGTCAAGGCAATGATTGGATCTTCATCTCTGTTGGCATCGTTGACTATGGAGGGTTGATTCTTCTATTGTCCTTTCAACTTTAGACAATCCTTCTTTCAGTGCCCTTTATTATGACAAAAGGCACACTAGTCTTTGGCAAGTTTTTTACCGACTAATTGACCATATGTTCTCGAATAAGAGCCTCCTCTTCTTCGAGGATTCCTTATGTTTGATATTTCTCTTGCTATAAGGGCTTTGCTGGATGTATCTCTATGGCCTTGTTTCTTTTTTATACTGTATTCATTGTTAACCAGAACACCAGATACATCGTCAAACTAATCTTTTTTGATCCATGTAATAGTGTGGTAATCAAAGGTTCATATGTATCGAGCAAGGAATTTAACAAAAGTAAGGCCTTATCTTCATTTTGGATTCCAACATACAAGATCTGTAGGTCAGCAAGTATCTTATTGTAATCATTTAGATATTAGAACATAGAGATACCTTCTTGAAATTGGAATTGAAAGAGCTTCTTCTTCAGGTACAAGTGACTCTTAATGCTCTTCGTCATATATTTGCCCTCTAGTTTCTGTCAAAGTTCTTTTGCCTTTTCTCCCTCATGAAAAAGTACTAATTTTTGGGCAAACAAAGGTAAATTGTTCCACAAGCTTGCTAATTTACCTTGTCCCAATCTGCATCTAACATGCCTTCGGGTTTGCTTTCCAAGGCAATATCTAACTCCTGTTGGATCAAAACATCCATCACCTCGCTTTGCCATATTCCAAAGTTGTTGGTTCCATCAAACTTTTCAACTTCGAACTTTGCATTGGATATAGTGGTCCTATGTCCAGAACTGCTTGTAGTCCCTAAACTCTTCTTTGTTGTAACTTTTGTCATTAGTACACTTGATGCAGCAAATTTTAGCTCTACGATTGGATTCAAAGTAGCGAAAAAACTTAAGAGGGGCTCAACTTAAAAATAAATTCTTCAGTAGCCAAAATGCAATTTTCAAGAAATTAGGGGCCAAACTTTAATATCAAGAACTTGAGGGGTCAATTTGAAATTAAGTAAACTACTACCTTTGGTCGATGACATGGCAACTGACTGAACACTGAATTGGTATCTTTTTGGTTGTCGTGGTGGTAGTTGATGTGGTAAATGATTGTATGCTGACGTCACTGCTAACACAAGGATGATGTCACAGCTACTGCAAGGCTTATGTCACTTTAGGGTTCGGCTCCCCTACAGTCCTTAACAACCAAAATCCTCCAGACTCCTTATCTTACTACATCATGTGTTAGTCACCAAGATCCAACGAATAATGTTATTATCCTATTCAAACTGACGTTCTCATTTTGTTAGCTTTTTTAACGTTAAGTAAATCTTGGGTTTAAATAAGATAATATCATCCGTTGGATCTAAGTGAGTAACACGTGGCGTAGTGAGATAAGAAGTATGGAGAATTCTAAATATTAAGGTTTGGAGGTGAGCCGATCCCATCATTGTATGCTGATGTCCCTCATGACCTCAGTCATCTTCTTTCAAAAAAATGCAGCAAATGTGCAAATTTCTCAAAACTTTAGACGGCTCGTTCAAGCTGCATTTTTTATGCCATTTATGGTAGCGAGTTTGTCTTGGTGAGACAAACCTTTAGGTGTGATCAAAAAGTTTGATTCGACCAACTTAAAATCTGCGCAATACCTCAAAGAGAAGGATATAATGGCTCTAATACCAATTTGTGGTGGCAAAATGAACCCAAAAACATAGACACAAATAAACCAAATTTAATGTCGTTTAACAAATTGCCTACGTCCACGAGAGCGGGTGATCACCCTCAATTAATGCTTGGGAAGCTCCGTAACGGGACAGAGGTGATGCAGTATAAACTTGGTTAGACCAAAGTCGATCCTCAAGGAAGGGATCAGAGTTCACTGACGTAGCTTGTAATCAACAAAAAGTGATTCCTTTAGGGCCACTAAGTTGGAAAAATTCTAAAAGTAAATAAAACTCGATTATGATGGTGGATTCCTAAATTATCCAAGTTAAATTAATTGTTGCTGTAAAAATATGAGAAAAGGGCTTGGCAGGTTTGATTCGGTTTGAGGGTTTAGGTAAATTAAGACAGTCTTACTTAATAGGGCTCCTGATTTATCAATTTGAAGAGTGTTTTAATAGATAATCCCAATCAGCCATAGCAAGGTTCCAATTCTTTCCTATCCCAAATCAGGGCCTATCTATAGGATAGAAATGAATCTTTATCAGGACTAATCGTTTTAGAGTTACTTAAAGGAATTTTCAATTAACATCCACTAATTTTACCATTGACCTAGGCCGAATGCGTCCCTGCTCCACCACAGTCTATGCATCTTCCCTAGGTTTAGTCAAAATTAATGTTTTCTTGGATAACCTTGGTCAAAGATGAATTCTTGGTTCAATATTCCAAGATCTTGAACAAGCAGACTATCTTCAATTTACCCGTACCCAGAAACCTTCTCAACCCATGCCAAGAATAAGTTTAGCTACTAAAATACATATTCACGGTCACAAAGCATGAATTAAACCCAATGTTATTCATAAAGCAAAACGAATAAGATTCAAGAAGTAATTAAATAGAGTCAAGAAATCTTCTCCAAATTCTAAAAACAAGCAATCTTGATGTTTCCTTCTTTAAATGTGTAGTCCAAAGATGTTCTTCAATCTTCTCGCAAGAATTCTAAATCTCCTCTAACTCCTAACTCTATTGTATAGTCTAAGTAGGACTCCTCTTCCTTTTACATGACTTAATTCGAATAAGGCAGAATCTGATTTTCTGTCAAGTCGTTCGCAAGGGTGTCCGAACAAGCATTCGGATGAGTTTGCTCCCATCATCCACAAATGCATCTGAAGGGGGAGCTCATTTGCAAGGCCATCCGAATGGGATGTCCTAGTCCGTCCGCAAGGGTGTCCAAACAGGTAGAGAACTTCCAACTTACAGATTCTTCTCCCCTATTGTGTTGTTTTGCTTCTTTTTTCCTTCCAGCTCATCTCAAAAACTTGTGAAAATGTAATTAGACCTTAGTAGTGCAATTTAGAGTTAGTTATACCAGTTATGTCTCTAAATTAGGGTTAACATAGGAAGAAAGATGAGGTATTATATGCAATTCTAAGGCACAATCACACCTCCCAACTTAACCTTTGCTAGCCCCTAGCAAATCAATTCAAAAGACCCTTAATTCTGGCAAACTGAGAAATGAATGAGTAATCATAAGCAATTAACATGCCACCTGCAATTTACCAATATCACATTTTCCAAGTATACTCGTATCTAAACATAACAGTGCACATTTATTAGAATTACGTCATAACTTGTTAATTTCATATATAAGTACAACTCACAATTCAATTAAGTGTCATCCACATAAGTGTATCATATAGCTTTGATTTCAACACCTTATTGGGAATTCACTCGCAATAACAGAACACATGAGGTTTCTCTCTTAAGTGATGCTTACAAAGAGTAATTGCGATGATCAAACTAGCATAACTTATAAGTCAAAAAACGCAACAAATATATGGAGTGAATTGGCATAGCTCTATGGAAGGTATTCAATTGCATCAAACATTCAGAATATCAGCATAAACTCTACATTTCCAACCTAAAACTGTACACACTCTAGTCATTTAGGACTTGTTTGGGTCATAAAGTACTGAGATAGAGATTGAGTCAATGAAACTGTCTAGATAATAAGATATATAATATTGATGGCTTCCAGACATACTTGTCGGTTCTATTCTCTTTTCTTGCTCTTCCTTTTCATCTAAACTCTCCTCGACTTTTCAATCTTTTTTCTTTTTTTTTTTAATGGGGTAACCTATTTGTTGAAGTCTTTACTTCCCTTTTTGCCATCCCCTACTAAAGAATTTTTTTTTCTTTTTTCTTTTGTAAAAGCCATACTCTTCACATGCTCATAACCTTACACGTAACAAGGTCAGCACTTACATATAAAACCTATGGCCCTACAAGGGTTACAAAAGAGGGCATATACAAGAAGAACTCTGTGGCTCAAGGTTACAATGATGGCCTAAGGTCATTCCTAGAAGTGCATAGTATCAAGTTTTCATAAGAGTTTCATGCATTGACATTCCTTCCACTTAAACAATTGAACTTAAAGCAACAATTAATAGAGCTATTGAAAGGATATATGCAAAAAGGATAAAGGAGTTAATGTGAAACTGTCCAGCAATGTAAGGCTCAATCCTAATCGAGCAATAATCTTCACTATCTTTAGATACACTATTTAGAATTCAAGTAATAGAAATCAGTTATTGCTCTAGTACATTCAAGTAATCAGCCTATTTAGCAATTTCTCAACATATGTTGTAGTTATGTAAAAACATAGTATCTCAGAAACAATAAAGAAAGACTTAGTGCAAATCACAAGTATAAACTGCTAACTATCACTCATATTCACTTCAGCATAGGCATCCTTTATCTATTCCAAATAATGAAGGCAAACAAAATATTTTACTTATAGACTGTTTACTGTTACCCAGAAGGATGAGTCCTTTATGCTAGCAATCCCGCCAATCTCTGGGGTAATCATGCAACAAAATAAATAGTGCAAGGGAGTAGACCAGCTTCACCACAATCAAAGCATACATAACCAAGATATATCCATAAGATCAAAGATAAAGAAGCGGACTAACTCCTCCACAATTAAAGCAAACATTCATGTATGCATATATCTAAATGTGATATCCATGAACATAAAAGGAACCATCCATGTCTATGCTTTGAACCGCCACACTGTGATGAACAATCCGAGCCCTAATCAAAATATCATCCAAACACCATATACTAACATCCATACTAACAAAAGAGAGTTTCAAATTATAAAAATATAAACAAAAAGTAAAAAGATCTAAACTCTCATAATCTCTCTCTCATTTATCCATTTCGGGTTGCCACACTGTATGTTTAATCTCCCTTTAAAGCTCCTCTATGGCATGGTTGTGTTGCTTTTGCTCCTTCTCAATATGGTCAAAGAGTCCCGCAATCTCCTCCGTGAATGCCCTAAAAGCTTTAGTATTGGCTTCCAGCAGATCATAGTGATGCTTCTGAGTCAAGGCCTATAACTCAAGCATTCCAATGATCTTATCCAGAGAATCCTACTCTAGCGGATCATCTGCTCCCATGGCCAGTGCCTCCAGGTCCATGCTAGCTACTTTACTGCTCTCACCTACCTCATCATCTTCACTCCCTCTTTGTCTTTTAACATGACTCTTGTGTTGTCCCTCAAATCTTTTGAGATAAGAAAGACCAATGGAGCTAATGAAAGCTTTTGTGGTAAGGAATGGTGGGGGTTATACCTTAGCCTCCTTAATGAGTTGGGTCAACGTGCACACAAAAGGAATGCTACCACCCTGACATAGTTTATTGGCATCATTACAGAGTTGGAGGAATATATACCTAGGGAGATCAATCACCTTCTTCTTCCCTATAACCCACATCAATTGGGCTTTCAGGAGACTCAATTGGGCTTTTCGGGCTAGGGGTAAGAGATTATGGAAAGTGAATAGAAAAAGGGACAAGTATCTTAACTTCATAAGTTTTTTCTCCATTTGAGGCTTCCCCTATACCCACTGTTGGTTGTTGGCCAAAATCTCTCTAGAAAACTCTTGGAGAGAGGGGTTCCCCACCCCATGATAGAATTCGAGATTCGGCTTGTGATTAATCCCATAGAACTTACAAAACGACTCAGGGGTGATCTCTATGGTCTTTCCCCTCACCCATGACACAATTTTTTTCGACACTTTGTTTTTGCTAGTCAAAGAGATATTGGCCATGAGTTCGGCACAAAAAGTAAGGGCATAAGTTCCTTCAATTTTTGCTACTTGGATCCACCCCCTCCTTTTGAACTCTTGTCCCCATCCGAATCCTCCCCCAAAACTAAACAATTTTATTTTTTTCTCTACCATGGCTACCTTCCCCGCCCAGTATTTCCTAAAGTCTGTATAGGCTTGACTAGTTTTGAAAATCACATGGTCAAAGTCATCGAGATCAAACTCGTTGGGGTCATCCTCAACTTGGGGTTCAACGGGTTAGGGGTCAACTTGTTGCTTCCCCTTCTCTTTGTTGGTTTTGGGTGACATTGGTCAAACTCACAAACAAAAGATCTTCACACAATATAAGAGAGGTAGAAAATAACATCACAACACTATAACACAACCAATAAAGATTACAGAGATAAAAGTAGAGTGTTGGGTGTGTGTTTGTATCTCTAAATAAGCCCAAACAGAGAGAAACGAGAGGTGCAATGGTTACTTATGAGAAAAACAAGGCGGGAGGTCGAAGTGGTACATTGTTTCAAATCGTTAGGACTTCATTGCTCGTCTGAACGCCTCTGCTCTCTCTCACTTAGCACGTGTGAATCGTGCGAATGAGAAAAACAAGAAAGTTCAGTTTTTATATGTGTGTGCGTGGGTTTTGGGGGGGGGGGGGGGGGGAGAGGGCAGGTCATTCAGACGGCCTTACGAACGACCTTAAAATAGTACCGTCCCACTTAAAATACCCCATTTGAATGGGCTTGTAAACAAGGGATCCCGTTCACTACCCCGTCCGAACAGGCAAAAGGCTTTGCAACTCCCAAACTCAAAAATTTTCTAAGTGTTTGGGCATTCCGATTGCCCATCCGAGCAAGCAGTGATTTATCCATTTTTTCAACCAAAAATTTTCTAAGTGTCAACCTCGTTTGCAAGCCTGTTCAAATGGGCAGAGAGGTGTTGCTAGAAACTTTTTCAAAAATTTTCTAACTGTTACCCCCGTTCGCAAGCCCGTCCGAAGTGGCAAAGAGGTGTTGCTAGAAACTTTTTCAAAAATTTTCTAAGTGTTACCCCTGTTCGCAAGGCCGTTCGAACGGCTAGTGGCCAACCCAATTCTTGTTTTCAAAATTTTCCTAAGGCAAGTACCAGTCCAATAGCGAGTCTAAACGGGTAGAGGCAAAAATGTTCTGCATTTTCAAATTTTTTTCTAACTATGGAGCACCTCTTGCCAAAAAACTACGTGTGGCCACTGCCCATAACATAGCGAAGGGAAAGATTACAATCAAATCACATCTAAACAAGGACGACCAAACAACGAAAGAATGAAGAAAATGAAGAAAACAACAACAAAAAAAAAAATCAATCCTAACCCCTCAGCCCCCAACTTGAATTGGCCATTGTCCTCAATGGACAACCTTTCCAAGAAATGAAAGAGAGGAACCGTACGAAACCAAAAAAAAAACACTAAAAAAAAAAGAACAAAAACACAACAAAGCAACACAAAACAAAACAAAACAAAACAAAATAAAAACTAAAAACTAAACTAAACTAAACTACCAGTAATAGGACCATAACTTATGCACATGGTGGTGGGTCACTGAGATCCCAAGTCTTAATCTCCGCCATAAATTTCTCCAAATATGGTTTAAGCCAATGACCATCCACTGTAAAAGCATTCCCATTCATGGGATTCTTAATTTCTATCACACCATGAGGATGAATGGTTTTCACGATGTAAGGTCCAGTCCACTTACTCCGTTACTTGCCGGGAAACAAGTGAAAGCGAGAGTTATAAAAGAGGATCTTTTGACCAACTTCAAAAGATTTTTGGACAATGTGTTGGTTATGAAGAACCTTCATCTTAGCCTTAGAAATTAGTGCATTCTTATATGCATCATTCCGGAGTTCTTCCAACTCAAAGAGTTGGAGTTTCCAGTGGTGGCCAAACTCGTCGGGGTTCGCATGCATTTGATGGATGGCCCAATAGGCCTTTTGTTGAACCTCAACTGGAAGATGGCAAGCTTTTCCATACACTAAACGATAGGGAGACATCCCAAGTTGGGTCTTATAGGCCGTCCTATATGCCCACAGTGCATCCCCTAAACGTAAGGACCAATTTTTGCTATTGGGATTTATTATTTTCTCAAGGATTTGCTTGATTTCCTTATTCACTAGCTCTACCTGGCCACTAGTTTATGAATAATAAGGTGTGCCTACTTTGTGTATGACCCCATATCGACGCATTAGAACCCCTATAGGCCTATTGCAGAAATGAGAGCCGCCATCACTAATAATGGCACTGGGCATACCAAATCTCGAAAAGATATTCTCCTTTAAAAACTTGACCACCACTTGGTGATCATTGGTTCAAGAGGCTACAACCTCCACCCATTTTGACACATAATCGATACCAACTAGAATGAATAGATATCTATAAGAGCTTGGGAAATGGCCCATGAAATCAATGCCCCAACAGTCAAATATTTCAATAACAATGATAGGGTGAAGGGGCATCATATTCCTATGGGTCAAAGCTCCTAATCTTTGACATCTATCACATGTATGACAGTAAGTATGGACATCGCAGAACATTGTAGGCTAATAAAATCCACATTGCAAAAAGTGGTTTTCTTTGCAGAGAATTGGCCTCCACATGCATATGAATGGTAAAACGACATGATGGATTGAAACTCATCGTTGGGCACACACCGACGAATGACTTGATCAGCACAGTACTTATACAAATATGGCTCATCCCATATGAAAACTCTCACATTCAGGAAAAATTTCTTTCTATCTATGGACGACCAATGCGGAGGAATCAAACTCGTAGCAAAATAATTGGATATATCAGCAAACCACGAGGTGCTAGTGTGAGAGACAGACTGAATGGAGAGAATCTTTTCATCCGAAAAGTGCTCAGAAATGGGTGAGGAATCTAAATCTTGCCCCTCAAAGGGAAGTCTATGCTGGGGACTGTGAAATTTTTCACGACCTGGTTATAGTGCATACGCATACTACCAAAAATTTTGATTTGATTAGCGTAGCCTAATCTACGTGATTAGAATCATATCTTCGAGATCTCTCTAGTTTGATCTCGAATAACAAGTATTAGTAACAATCACGAATCAACTATTCAAACTCAACCTTCGGACTTCAGCTGTATCCCTCGTATACGCCTTGCTCTAGAGATAGTGGGCTCGCCACTGCTAGGGTTTCTCTTCCTCACAAAAAAGTATATCTCTCAATCATGAGCAAGTGTAACCCTAGCAGCTCTTAGAGTGCATATATATAGATGCTACAATAGGGACCATAGGAATAGTATAACTAGGGCTTCGTACGCAAATAAGGATTCCTAATCCAACTAGGATTAATCTTTATTTACATAAATTATAATTTATACCACTAATGAATTATAATTGCACTCCCTGTAACACTATAAATTATATTTCGAGCTCCATATTATTAAATACTTATTTATCTCCCCACATTAAGATTACAGATACCCGTCCATTAACTTAAATTACTGACAATTAAATTTAATAAACTTATTTAATTCCTTGAGACCTTCCACTTAACTTATTTAATATTTCGGATTCATAATCCACCTGCAGGGTTTGACATAATCAAAACTTTTAAGGTTCCTCAATGGGGTATCATCAATCCCTATACGGGGTCGTGGATTCCATCAATAATTAATATTCATTATACATGTAATGTTATTGTCCAACTCACTGAGTTTATTGACCCACAAAGAATCTCACTCTTCTGCGAATCAAAACAATAAACACTACATGCACGTATCTATTTATTATTTTAGGATTAAGAGTATAAGCACTCATAATAATCATGAGCTACTAATTATTTTATATAGTCAGTATAAAAATAATTACCTTAACACGGTCATGTTCAATACACACAAAGTGCAGTAGTGCAAGGAGTTGAAACTATACCGTCCCTTATAGTCAATACAGACCTATTAAAACCTTGTACTACAATCCTACTGATGGTGTGTCCAGTTCCATCTAAGACTGTGAACAATAAGCTTATATTCTATAAGAACCGATGATCTGATCTTCCGTGTATAAGTCGTATTCTACAAACCAAATCATTTACTATATAGAATAAAAGACACATACGCATAATCATTAAAAAAATAGCACAATGTGAATATTGCTCACATAGATTCTCATTAAAATAGAATAACTAATTTATTAATAAATACTAAAGCCATTACACAAAGCATGTCTTTTAGTATAAATTTCTAACAATCTCCCACTTAGACTCAAAGCCATGCTGTAATGCATCTAAGTCCCATCCCTTCTAACTCTTAAAAGTCTTTGTTGGTAAGGTCTTTGTAAAGGGGTTTGCCAGGTTGTCTGCTGATGCAATCTTAGTAACCACCACACACCTATGTGCACTATGTCTTGTATTAGGTGATATTTACGCTCTATGTGTTTTGCCCTCTTATGGGTCTGAGGTTCCTTCGAGTTAGCAACTGCTCCGCTATTATCACAATAAAGTGTAATAGGCAATTATACTAAAGGTACCTTTCCAAGATCCAACAGAAAGTTTTTAAGCCAAACAGCCTCCTTGGTTGCCACATATTCGGCCTCCATGGTAGAATCAGCAGCATATGATTATTTGATACTCCTCCAATTAATGGCTCCACCTCCTAGGGTAAACACATTTTTGGAGGTCAATTTTCTAAAATCCTTATCTGACTGGAAATCTAAGTCTATGTACCCAATGGGTACTAGACTATCTGCCTGATAAACCAACATATAATCCCTAGTCCTTTTTAGGTACTTGGTTATATGATTTACCAGTGTCCAATATTCCCACCCTAGGTTTGACTGATATCTGCTAACTATGTCTACTGCAAAATAGATGTCAAGTCTAGTACAAAGCATAGCGTACATGAGGCTTCCTACTACTTATGCATAAGGAACTGCCTTCATGTTCTTTACCTCAATCGGTGTCTTAGGACACTGATCCTTGGTTAGTGAGATTCCATGTCTAAAGGGAGGAATCATTTCTTAGAATCCTGTATGCTAAAACAGGCAAGAATCTTATCGATATAAATAACTCGTGATAAGCCCAGCATCCTATGCTTGCGATCTTGCAAAAGCTTGATCCCAAGGATGTGACCAGCTTCTCCCAAGTCCTTCATATTAAACTGTCCGGATAACCATACCTTAACCGAAGATAATACCCCCACATCATTTTCGATGAGCAAAATATCATCCACATACAGTACCAATAACACTACCACATTTTCACTACGTTTCTTATACACATACGACTCGTCAATGCACTAATCAAAACCAGAAGACTTAATGGCCTGATCAAAACAAGTGTTTCAAGACCTAGACACTTGCTTAAATCCATAAATAGACTTCTTAAGTTTTCACACCATGTGCTCTTGGTCTTTTGCTACAAAACCATCTCGTTGCATCATACAGATACACTCTTCAAGACTTCCATTAAGGAAAGCTGTCTTGACATCCATTCGCCAAATTTCATAATCGAAATGAGCCATAATGGATAAGAGAATCCTGATAGACTTTAGCATAGCTACCGGCGAAAAAGTTTCCTCATAGTCGATCCCCTCTTTCTGAGTGAACCCTTTCACAACAAGCCTAGCCTTGAAGGTTTCCACCTTCCTGTTTGCTCCTCTCTTGTTCTTATAGACCCACTTACATCCGATAGGCTTTATCCCTTCGGGTGGTTCTACAAGATCCCAGACTTAATTAGAATACATGGACTCCATCTCTGATTTCATAGTCTTTATCCAAAGTTCTGCGTCTTTATCTTGAAGTGCTTCATTGTAGTTCTTGGGTTCAATATCTAGTTCATCAAGGATTCTGTCATAAGACGCTAATCAAGTTGGTGTACAACCCTCCAACTATGACGAGGCACGACCGGTGTCTGTGTATTAAAAATGGAATAATTTGCCAATTCTGATCCTTGTGCACCATCATCATGCCCTGGTTGTGGGATAAATGTGTTGATAGTATCTGCACGCAGTGCTTCAGTATCAGCCTGAGTCACAACATTCCTCCCACTACAACGAGGCAACGGGATTTCAATGACTCTGTCTTGTGGTGCTTCTTCTTGTACTAAAGGTAATGAAGAAGTATGTGCTTGTCTATCTCCTCTCAGCTCTTCTAGAATAATCTTACTTCTGGGTGTGTGGTTCATTACATAGTGCTCTTTTAAGAATTGGGAATTGCTACTAATAATGACCTTATGATCCTTAGGACAATAAAATAAACCACCATTCATTCCTCTAGGGTACCCAACAAAAAAACAGACATCTGTTCTCGATTATAACTTATCTGCTTTCCCTTTTAGCACGTGTGTTAAACTAGCCCCATTCCACAGTTCTGTGGAAGTAACAGGTACTAACTTAGATAGTACCAAGTTTAGAATGTATGATGTTGTTTCAAGTGCATGACCCCAAAATAAATTAGGCAAATCTGAATAACTCATCATAGATCTAATCATATCCATAAGAGTTATATTCCTTTTTTCTGCTACACCATTCTATTGTGGCATACCCAGTGCAGACATCTAGGACTCAATTCCCTCATCTGATAAGTAATCCAAAAATTCTCCCAAGAGGTACTCGCCACCACAATCAGATCGTAGCGTCTTGACACATTTACTATGACGTTTTTTCGTTTCTACCTTAAACACTCTAAATTTCTCAAAGCATTCCGACTTATTGTGCATCAAGTAAATATACTCATACCTTGAGTAATCGTTAATGAAAGTAATGAAATACTCAAAGTCACCTCTAGCTTGGATATTCATGGGGCCATACAAATCAGAGTGAACCAATTCTAATATCTCATTTGACCTATTGCCTTTGGCCGTAAAGGGCCGCTTGGTCATCTTGCCTTCCAAGCAGGATTCACAGACTGGCAATGCCTCCACTTTCAATAAACCTAATGGCCCATCCTTAACCAATCTAAAAATTCATCTCAGATTAATATGACCTAGGTGTAGATGCGAAATATAGGTTTAGTTAATTTTAAAAGGTTGTTTTCTCTTACATGGTAGTGTATTAGTATTATTCAATTCATTTAGTTGCAGTGTCGGAGAGATATGATTAACAATGTAAAGACCATCTACCAATTTACCATAACAGATAAAACGTTTATTTAATTTAATAACCATAGAGTTACTAATATCTCTTACTGCAACTGCTGACACTCTCATGTTGTCTCCTAAAAAGATGTAAACCTCTCCATCACTTAGCTGGCAGGTTTGGTGGAACCCTTGCAAAGAATTGCATATATGATTAGTGGCTCCCGTATCTACACACTATATACCAGTAGATAGCACCACTAAACATGTTTCAACTATTAGTGAATGAGATTTACCTTTGTTATTCTGTTTGGCTAGATAAACTGGACATTACAACTTCTAGTGCCCCGACTACTTGCAGACAAAACACTTGTCCTTGGGTTTTTTCACTCCTCCTTGAGACCTATGAGGTGCCTGAGGAGCTACTTTCTGTTTCTGACCCTTTTTCTGCTTCTTCTTGCCTTTCGATTTAAAAGTAGAATCTTTCTTAGTAACAAAAGCAACAACTAGCTTCTTAATGAGACCCCCAGCTGCTTGAAGCTCTTTAAAAAGCTCTACCATTGAATAAGATAACTGTCGCGCCCAGATTTTTCGCACTCGAGGAATACTTACCCAAGCGGGAAAAATGTTGTACTCTCTCGTTAGAACTCACCCTCCTAAAAGAATGAGTGCGACTATGTTTGAATTGAAAAATTGGTTTGAATAAAGGGCTTTTGAAAAAGATTTGGAGTCGCCACCTAACTTGATTAAGGTGAGTTAGGTCACCTAAAAACTAAGCATAATCCGAAAACTACACTTAGGGTTTTTGGAAAACGATTTTGAAAATATCACCTCAAGAGAGGGTTTTTAGGAAAGCAGGTTGTTTGGCAACCTTTGGAAAACATTTAGCCCTTTTTAGAAAAATAACTCCGTTTGGTCTTTGAAATCAGTGATCCTAGGTTCAGAGGTTGGTTACGTGTAGGGAAGACGCACTAAGTTATCACCCTACCCCGCCCTTTCGGTACGTACATGTCAATATACCCTAGATTCACCTATGAGAGTCTTTAATTAACTATAGTTCAACCCCATTCACTTTGAAAAAGAATGTTTAAAACGAAACTAATATGATGCATGATATGCACGTGCAAGATGAAAGAATTGGAAAATAGAAATTGATTTGAAAAGAAATTGATTGGATTTGAAAATAGATTTGAAAAGATGGGATTGAAATTGGAAACTTTGAAAACTTAGAAATAGGAATTTGAAAATAGAAATTTTGAAATTGAAATTTAAAAATTGATTGGAATTTGAAATTTGGGAAGATTTTGGAAACCACACCCATGAGGGTGGAATTGAAAGTTTGAAAAGTATTGTGACCGCACCTATGAAAGTTGCCTACGTATCCCTTTGGGGAAATCAGGTCAGTCGTAGTTCGGACCGGAGTCCGATTGAAAAGGGATTGATTTGAAGAGAGAGATTAGATTGGAAGGAAGAGATTGAATTGAAAATTGGATTCGATTTGAGACTAGAAAAGGAGATTGGAAATTGAAATTGGAAAGATTGAACTTTGATTTAAAAAGATTGATTTTGGAAAGACTTGGTTTTGGGAAGAAGGAGGTTTAGGAAACCTAGACTTGAGATTAAGAAGGATTGGATTGGAATGTTGGATTTGGAAAGATCTTGAAAGATTTGGAAACTTGGAATTTAGGAAAAATTTAGATTAGGAAAGTTTCGAATTTAGAAAAGTGTCATTTTTGGAAAGTTTGAAATTAGGAAAGTTAGAATTAGGAAAGGTTTGAATTAAGAAAGTTTTGAATTTTGAAATGTTTGAAAAAGGGAAGTTTTGAATTTGGAAAGTTTTGAAATGGGGAAGTTTCAACTTAGGAAAGTGTTGTTTTAGGAAAGGTTTTGAAATTAGGAAGTTTTGAAAATTGGAAAGTTTTGAATTTAGAAAGTTTTGGAAAAAAGAAAGTTTTCAATTTAGGAAATGTTTGAATTAAGAAAGACGTTTTGAGTTTAGAAAAGTCTTAGATTTGGAAAGATTTGAAGTTTAAGAAAGTTTAGAATTTAGAAAGTTTTTAGGTTTAGAAAGATTTGAACTTAAGAAAGTTTTGAATTTAGGAAGTTTTGAATTTGAAAAGATTTGAAACTTAGGATTTTAGAAAATCTTGAGATTAGGAAAGATTTGAGTTTAGAAAAGATTTGAAAAATTAGATTTGGAAAGTTGAAATTTGGAAAAGGGGTAGGATTAGGAAAGGATTGAATTAGGAAAGATTTTTATGTTCAAGTTGTGGAAACTTAAGATTTAGGAGAGTGGAAGTTTAGGAAGGATTTGAATTAGGAAAGAGTTGGATTTTAAAATTTAAGGAAAGGTTTAAAGCTAGGGTTTAGGAAACTTATAGTTTAGGAAGGAATTGAATTAGTAAAGGTTTGGGATTAGGAGGGGATTGGATTTAGTTTCTAAAAGAAAAGATTTGATTTTGTTTCCAAAAACAGAAGACGGGATCTAGTTTCCTAAACGGGGAGATTTGATTTGGTTTCCTAAAGGGAAGGTAGGATTTGGAAAGGGAAATTCTAGAAACCCTAGATTTGGAAAATTGTTGTTTTGACGTAAAAAAGAAGTTTTGAAAACACGTATAGTTTTGATATAGAAAACAAAAGATTTTGGAAACCTAGGTTTGGGGCAAAGTTTGAAAATCATGTTTTTGGAAAGAAAACTAGGGTTTCCTAATTGTGGGTTCTAGGGTTTGGTTTGGGCTCTAAGGAAAGAGTTCTTTTTTTTTTTGAAAAACGCTTTTTTGGAAACGAAGGTTTTCTAGAAGGGAATCCTAGGGAGGAGTTTTTGGAAAAGTGAATTTGGAGAGGGAGTTTTTGGAAAAAGATTTTAGAGAGAAGGAGTTTTTGAAAAGCATGTCTTTGGAAACGTAGATTTTGGAAGGAAGATCCTAGGGAGAAATTTCTAGAAGGGAGATTTTGGAAAAGAGAGTTTTTAGAAAAATTTTTAGGGAGCATTTTTAGGAAGGTGAATCTAGGGAGAAGATTTTGGAAAGGAGTCGAAAAAGGGAGTTTTGAAAAATAGATTTTGGAAGGGAGTTTTTGAAAACAATTTTTGGAGAAGAGAGTTTTAGGAAAGTATGTTGAAAAAGAGATTTTTAGGAGGAAATTCTTGGAAAGAGAGCTTTTAGGAAAGTATGAAAACATCTCACTTTCCTAAAGCAATTCTAACCATAGGAAGGCTAGAACCACTTTAGGAAAGCGGTTTTGAAAGCAATAAGGTTTGAAAATATAGACCAAAAGGTCACTTTTAATGTAACACTTTCCTAAAGCAACCCTAGCCATAGAAAGGCTAGAATCACCCTAGAATTGTGATTTTGAAAACATGTTTTTGAAAAAGAGCTTTTGATGCAATTTTGAAAACAAGTTTGAAAACGGTTTTGGAAACGAGTTTGAAAACGAATTTTGGAAGATGCAAGACTATGATATGCACAATGCGATTTGGGGTCGTGAACATACAAGGCTAAGGCTTCACCACATAATCAAGGGGGCCGGACCCACGTGGTCTTTGGTTAGACTAGAAGAAAGCCCCCGACACGGTGACTCTCCCATAGTCTAATCCTACACGTGGACCGGGAGTCCCCTTGTTTCAAGCATGCAAAGAAAGGGGGGGAAAGAGATGGGGGATTAAAATAGAGAAAACCCAAGTGGGTTGGAGAGAGAAGAGAGAGGGGGGAAGTGCGGAAAATTAAAGAGAAAGCCTACCTTGTATCTTCTTTAATTTGCGCGCCGTGCGGTCTTCAATCTTCGGTCTTCGTCTTAATCTTCTTCTTCAGTCTTCAAGGGTTGTCTTCAAGCTTTAGATGGCAGCTCCTCAAGTCTTCCAAGGATGGTTGAAGGTTAGGGTATGAGTGTATGGAGGAGTGTATGAGTGTATAGGAGGCTAGGGTTTGTGTATAGTGGCTAGGGTTTAGAAAACCTAAGGAGGCTAGGGTTTTGGAGGTGCTCGAACTCTGTATATCGAAATATAAGATTCTTAGGTTAAGTTTGCAGACCCCTTTCACGTTGAACGAGGCTCTGTATTTATAGAAGTTGAACAAGCCTGGCGCCTGTTGCAGTGGCGCCAGGGCAAAATTTACACTGGCGCCACTACTAGTGGCGCCAGGCCATTTTTTGGCTTGGCGCCACTAGTAGTGGCGCCAGCCATTTAGGAAACAATTAAGGTCGGCAAGCAACGTATCTTTGACCAGATTTGGGCACCTGTACTAGTGACTACCATGTAAATTTTAGCCTGGCTTCACTAGGAGTGACTCCGGAAAGTCTAGGAATGATTTGAAGGAGCCGAGAGTGACCCGGAAGGCCGGAAAGGAGCAGGAACACTTAAAATAGTGTCCTGGAGGTATTTGACTTGAAAAGTGAGGATTGGATGTGTCGGAAAGGTTAACCGAGCCTTTAGGGGCAAAACGGTCAATCGGATCGGAAAACTGCCGGGACAGACTCAAACTGTCCCGGAAGAAGAATTTGGATCTGGAAACATTATTTAAAATGTTCCCAGAGGTTTCCGTTTTGATACCCAGAGCCGGCGTGGTCGGAAAAGGAGATCGGCCCAGTAGAGGCAAAACGGTCATTTTGCACCGGGTTTGTCGGAACTGACTCGGAATGGTCCGGAAAGGTAAAGGAAGGTTGAGAACACTATAAAAAGTGTTCCCGGGTCATTACCGGTTTGATACCCAGAGCCGGTGTGGTTGAATAAGGAGACCGGCCCACTAAGGGCAAAACGGTCATTTTGTACCGGGTTTGCCGGAACTGACTCGGAATGATCCGGAAAGGTAAGGGGAGGTTGAGAACACTATAAAAAGTATTCTCAGGGGGTTACCGGTTTGATGCCCAGAGCCGGTGTGGTTCCCGAGGCGTTCGGATGCCTAGGGGCAAAATGGTCATCTTGATCGAAAAGTCTCGGAAAAGGTCCTAAGGGTAGTCTGGTCCTTTTCCACCGAAGTGAGCTAACAGACACGGGTGTTGACCTAGGTTTTGAGTGTTTTCTCCACTCTAACGGTGTGAGTATTTTCGCTACTCGGACGGGGTCGAAGATTTGTGAGTATTTCCGCTACTCGGTCGGGGTTGAGTATTTCCGCTACTCGGACGGGATTGATGATTTGGGAGTATTTCCGCTACTCTAACGGTTAAGTATTTCCGCTACTCTAACGGCTCTGTGAGTATTTTCGCTACTCTAACGGTTGAGTATTTCCGCTACTCTAACGGTTTTATGAGTAGTTTTGCTACTCGGACCATCTCGAGGAATAAACTGTCTCAAGAGAGGGATTGGAAAGGGGTCTTATCGTCTCCGAAGAGACGTGCCTGGATTTGAACCGTCTCGAGGAATAAACTATCTCGAGAGAGGGATTGGAAAGGGGTCTTACCGTCTCCGAAGAGACGTGCCTGGGTTTTGAGTGTTTTCGCCACTCTAACGGTTTTGTGAGTGTTTCCGCCACCCTAACGGTTTTGTGAGTGTTTCCGCCACCCTGACGGTTTTGTGAGTGTTTCCGCCACTCTAACGGTTTCGTGAGTAGTTTTGCTACTCGGACCGTCTCGAGGAATAAACTGTCTCGAGAGAGGGATTGGAATTGAAATAAGAAAGGACAATGCCCCTAAGGGCATTTTGGTCATTTGGCCTCTATTCGGGCCTGACATGCCCGCGAAGCGATGGGAAGACGGAATTTGGACTAGAGGATTGGTTTCGATTGGAAAATATCCATAATGACTTGAAAACAAGTATGGACGGAGTGTAGACTGCCGAGCGGTCAAAAATGGGGTGCTTACAATAACTGATTCATGTTGTAGTTTAGGCAAAACTGCTTAAAGGAATCAGGTTACGACTGGAGAATGATATCAACTTGGATTTCCCCATCGATTTTAGATCTAAGGATCTTTAGTTCATTCAAAAGACTCATCATCTTTAGAACATGATCCCTTACTGGGGTCCCTTAAACCATAGTCATGTTCATTAGGTCTCTCATGGCAACTAGCCTAGCAGCACGATTCTGATCCCCAAACATGTCTTTGAGGCTCTTCATCATGTTATAGGCAATGGGCATAGCCTGATACTGATGTTGCAGAAAATTCAACGTAGATGCCAAAATATAATACCGCAACATCTCATCAGCCTTTACCCATTTTTGGTAAGCTTGGTTTTCCTTATCGGTTGCCCTCTCACCAGGTTCAGGTGGACAAACCTCAGTGAGCACAAACTTGTATTCTTCAGCAGTTATCACAATATCCAAATTCCTTTTCTAGTCAATATAATTTGGTCCAATCAGTTTGTTTTCTTTGAGAATAACAACAAGTGGATTGAAAGCCATTTTAATACTGAGAATCACATATTATAACAAAATATGATAAGCAATAACAAACTTAGAATTCAATCATTAAAATATGGTTCCGTCTACCAATATTTTAAAGGAATCCGCTAGCAGCTTAGTATACCGTAAATAGCATGTCGCGATGAGAGGTCATCTACTATTCGACATTTATCTAGACAGGTGAATACCTATTAACTTTACTATCTAGGCAAGTCATTATGCCAAGTAAAATTAAATAGCTGACTTACCTTTGGTCCTATAAATAATAGCAATAACACAGATAGTGAGGATACTATTATTTATAGCTAAGTGTTTACAATCACTAAACTCTAGATCTATTGTTTAGTAACGAGTTACTCAGATGGAGAATTAACCCAATACTAACAACTACT
>CM065393.1:35142500-35167500 GCA_033060915.1 Euryodendron excelsum | reverse complement strand
TAAACAATAACATGTGAGCTGACTAAGTAAGATATATCTTTGTTTAGGGCAAAGACCACAGCAAGAAGTTCCTTCTTAGTGGTAGTGTAGTTCATCTGGGCCTCATTCAGGGTTTTACTAGCACAGTATATAGCATAAGGCTTCTTATCCCTACGTTGACCTAAAATAGCCCCAATCGCAAAGTCACTCGCACCATACATAAGCTTGAATGGTAGGGACCAATTTAGACCTAACACGATGGGGGCCATGGTCAACAGCCCTTTAAGCTTCTCGAAAGCGTCCTGGCATGCAGATGTCCACTCAAAAGGAACATCATTAGAGAATAAATGGCACATAGGATGCGATATGGCACTAAACCCTGGAATGAACTGTCTAGAAAAATTGGCATGGCCTAAGAATGAACGGATCTCTTTCACAGTAGTAGGAGGAGGAAGGTTCTAAATAAGATCAATCTTAGATTTGTCAACCTCTATCCCCTTACTAGAAACTATGTGTCCTAACACTATCCCTTGTGTCACCATAAAGTGACACTTCTCCCAATCAAGAACCAGATGGCTCTCCTCACATCTTTGCAAATTTCTTTCTAGATTCTCTAAGTACTGATTATACATGTCCCGATAGACAGAAAAATCATCCATGAAGACCTCCAAGATATGCTCAACCATGTTGCTAAATATACTCATCATGCACCTTTGGAATGTGGTCGGTGCATTGCACAGGCTAAAGGACATTCACCTATATGCATATGTGTCAAATGGACATGTGAAGGTTTTCTTATCCTAGTCATCAAGAGCTATCTCTTTCTGATTGTAGTCCGAGTGTCCATCTAGAAAAAAACAGTAGGCTCTACCTAACACTCTCTCTATGACCTGGTCAAGGAAAGGTAAAGGAAAGTGGTCTTTAATGGTCAAAGCATTAAGACGTCTATAATCGATGCATGTGTGCCAAGGAGTTTGGATCCCAGTCGGTGCTAGTTTATTTTGTTCATTCTTAATTATTGTGACCGTTAACTTCTTTAGGACCACTTGTGTCGGGCTAACCCACCTAGAGTCTGTAATCGGGTATATAATACCTGTATCGAGAAGTTTTAAAACTTCTCCTCTCACTACTTTATTCATATTAGGGTTCAATCACCTCTGCATATGGAGAATAGGTTTTGCATCATCCTCTAGGTATATACGATGAGTACACACCAAAGAACTAATGCCATGTAAATTGGCAATCAACCAATCTATGGCTTTATGGTGCTTTAAGAGTACCTCTCTCAATTTCGCCTCTTGGCCTTCAAATAGGCTAGAGGATATCACTACCGAGTAAGACTCGCCATCACCCAAGAAGATATACTTGAAGGTTGAGGGTAATGGCTTCCTCTCCAAAATAGGAGCTTTTACATCAGACGACTTTGGCCTATTAGTACTAAGCCCTAATGGCTCCATATATAGGGTCCATTGATCCACTAACAAAACAGGGACACTATTCCCCGCAACTTCTTCACTCGATTCCTTATCTAAGAGCTCTAAAGGCTCACTCAAGACTAGTGCTCGCTCAAGAGGATCTATTAGTAACTCTCTATGAAAGTGCTTTTGCACTATAACATCTATCATGTTCAATTCCCTAATGTCCTCAAACTTCCCTGGTTTTCTTCCCGCATGAAAGATATTCATCTCAACTGTCATATTCCTAAAGGATAAATTCAACTCCCCACCATGACAACGAATAATCGCATTAGATGTTGCTAGGAATGAGCGATCTAAAATGACAAAAACAGGTGTATGATCATGTGGGCCTCCTACTGTGTTTAATATAACAAAATCAACTGGGAAGTAGAACTTATCTACCTGAATGAGCACATCTTCCACAATACCATTGGGAACCTTAATGGATCTATCAACCAACTATAGAGTGATACGTGTAGGTCTCAGATCTCCTCACCCCAACTGTTGGTAAACAGAATAAGGTAAGAGATTTACACCGGATCCTAAATCTAGTAAGGCATTATCTACGCTACGATCTCCAATGATGCAAGCTATGGTAGGACTCCTAGTGTCCTTGTACTTAGGAGGAAGATTGATTTGGAGAACCTCACTTACCTCTTGTGTAAAAAAAATGAGGCCTCTCTCACATTAAGTCGTCTGTTGATAGTACACAAGTCCTTCAAGAACTTAGTATAAGACGGGATCTATTTAATGTCATCTAACAAAGGAATGTTGATCTTAATGTGTTTGAACACCTCATAAATGTCAAAATTAATAGATTCTGACTTAGGTTTAAACAACCTATGAGGGAATGAAGTACAGGACAAATTAGCCTTATCCTTCTCCATGTCAGACTTATTAGACTCAACTTCCTTAGGCTCTTCCCTGTAAGCACCCCATTTTTGCCCGCTCAGCAATCTCCGAGCTGACCAAGCTCACTTTCACAAATCACATGCATATTTAGACTCTAAGCCAGCCTTTTTAACTTGAACTTAGTCCACCAGTTGTTTCTCGGGCCCGTAGGGCCCACTTGAAGCTAAATGACAGTATTGTCCCTAGGCATTCGAACGCCCCGGGAACCACACCGGCTCTGGGTATCAAACCAGTAACCTTTTGAGATTACTTCTTATGGTATTCTCAACCTTCCTCTACCTTTCCGGATCATTCCGAGTCAGTTCCAGCAAACCCGGTGCAAAATGACCGTTTTGCCCCTGGTGGGCTGGTCTCCTTTCTGACCACACCGGCTCTGGGTATCAAACCGGTAACCTCCCAAGACTACTTTTTATAGTGTTCTCAACCTCCTTTTACCTTTTCGGATCATCCCGAGTCAATTTCGGCCAACCCGGTGCAAAATGACCATTTTGCCCCTGGTGGGCTGGTCTCCTTTTCCGACCACGCCGGCTCTGGAAATCAAACCGGCAACCTTTGGGAACATTCTGAATAATGTTTCCAGATCCTGAGTCCTCTTCCGGGACAGTTCGGGTTTGTCCCGGCAGTTGCCCGATCTAGTTGACCGTTTTGCCCCTAAAGGCCCGGTCAACCTTTCCGACACATCTTATCCTCACTTTTTAAGTCAAATACCTCCAGGACACTATTTTAAGTGTTCCTGCTCCTTTTCGGCCTTCCGGGTCATTCCCGGCTCCTTCAAATCATTCCCGGACTTTCCGAAGTCATTCCTAGTGAAGTCAGGCTAAAAATTGCATGGTAGTCACTAGTACAGGCGCCCAAATCTAGTCAAAGATACGTTGCTTGCCGACCTTTAATATTTCCTAAATGGCTGGCACCACTAGTAGTGGCGCCAAGCCAAAAAATGGCCTGGCGCCACTCCTAGTGGCGCCAGTGTAAAATTTGGCTTGGCGCCACTGCAACAGGCGCCACTGTTGTCCAACCTCTATAAATACAGAGCCTCCTCCAACGTGAAAAGGATCTGCAAACTCAACCTAAAAATCATATAATTCGATATACAGAGCTCGAGCACCTCAAAAACCCTAGCCACCCTACACAAACCCTAGCCTCCTATACACTCATACACACCTCCATACACTCATACCCTAGCCTTCAACCATCCTTTGAAGACTTGAAGAGCTGCAATCTAAAGTTTGAAGACAACTCTTGAAGATTGAAGATGGAGATCAAGACGAAGACCGAAGACCGAAGACAAGCAAGGCGCGCAAATTAAAGAAGATACAAGGTAGGCTTTCTCTTTAAATTTTTGCACTTCCCCCTCTCTCTTCTCTCTCCTAACCCACTTGGGTTTTCTCTATTTTAATCTCCCATCTCTTTCCCCCCCCCCCTTTCTTTGCATGCTTAAAACAAAGGGATTCCCGGTCCGTGTGTAGGATTAGACTATTGGAGAGTCACCGTGTCGAGGGCTTTCTTCTAGTCTAACCAGAGACCACGTGGGTTCGGCCCCCTTGATTATGTGGTGAAGCCTTAGCCTTGTATGTTCACGACCCCAAATTGCATTGTGCATATCATGATCTTGTATCTTCCAAAATTCGTTTTCAAGCTCGTTTTCAAAATCGTTTTCAAACTTGTTTTCAAAATTGCATCAAAATCTCTTTTTCAAAAACTTGTTTTCAAAACCACGATTCTAGGGTGATTCTAGCCTTTCCATGGCTAGGGTTGCTTTAGGAAAGTGTTACATTAAAAGTAACCAATACGGTCCATATTTTCAAATCTTGTTGTTTTCAAAACCGCTTTCCTAAAGTGGTTATAGCCCTCTTATGGTTAGAATTGCTTTAGGAAAGTGAGATGTTTTTACACCTTCTAAAAACTCTTTTTCCAAATCCCTCTTCTTAAAACAAATCTCTTTCAACATACTTTCCAAAAGCTTTTCTTTCCAAAATTGTTTTCTAAAAACTCTTTTTCAAAATTTTCCTTTTTCAACTCCTTTCCAAAAACTCTTTCTCGTCAAAATTCACTTTCTAAAAACATTCCCTAAATTCACTTTCCTAAAAAACTCTCTTTCTAAAATCTTCCTTCTAGAAACTTCCTCTCTAGGATTTCTTTCCAAAACCCTTGTTTCCAAAAACACACTTTCCAAAAACTCCTCTCTAAGATTCCCTTCTAAAAATTTTTGTTTCCAAAAACTCTCTCTCTCCAAAATCTTCTTTCTAGAAACTCCTATCTAGGATTTTCTTCCAAAACCTTCGTTTCCAAAAACGCGCTTTCCAAAACTCTTTCCTTAGAGCCCAAATCAAGCCCTAGAACTCGCAATTAGGAAACCCTAATTTTCTTTCCAAAAACATGATTTTCAAATTTTGCCCCAAACCTAGGTTTTCAAAATCTCTTGTTTTCACATCCAAACTACACACGTTTCCAAAACCTCTTTTCTACGTCAAAACTATAGTTTTTCAAATCTAGAGTTTCTAGAAATTTTCCTTTTCAAATTATTGCCAAATCCAATTTTCCCTTTAAGAAACCAAATCTAATCTCCCCGTTTAGGAAACTAGATCCTATCCTATATTTGTATATAACCCAAACATTATTTATCTCTTTCTCCCCTTACAATAATCTTTTCTAGCTTACATTCTTGGATTCGACTAAAATACGAATAAGCCAGTTCATTTGTCGAGTTTCTTTGTCACGGTTGCTTTGTTTTTTGTGGTCAATTATGAAGATTAAGATATGGGTCTAAAGAAAATTTTGATTTCAGGACAGAGTAATGGAAGGAAGTTCTATGAAGGAATTGCAATTCCACCGAAGAAATGGTGGTCTCAGTTCCGTGTTTCAATTACTAATGTTGCCATTAAAATCAGTCCTGCCCAAGAGTAGGTATGAAGTTTCTTATGTGAGTGTCTCAAGATATAAAAGGTTTCACTATAGGATTTATGTTTTATGCTATTGTTCTAGATGGTAGCATAAGAGTTGTATTTAGTTTGGTTATTGAGATTTTACTTGTTAAATGGTATCATAGATTTGGTGCATGGTGTGAGTGAACTTGGAGAAGTATAGTTGCACTTAAGATGTCTGTTGAAGGTATATTTGATTGCATGTTCTGATATTTCTTAAGAAGTAAATGCTCATTGTGAAGACAACGTCAGCAAAGTTTCAAATGAGGGATTGTAAATTTAAACTATTAAGTTAATATTCAATGGAAGAAAGCATTAATATTCAATGGAAGAAAGCATTACTCGGTTGGCAATGTCATCAAAGATTTGGTGATGACATAGTTTGAGTTTAGTCTAATAATGAAAATCATTTGATTTGTTGATGACATAGTCATCGAACATTTGGAAGAAAGCATTACTATGATATTTTATTTTATTATACATTAAGGAAATCATTAGAGGAAATATTTAAGAAATTTAGGTTTTTAAGCACATTTTTTATAATTATATTACATATTTATATATATTTGTTGCAGTATCCTTTTACTGAAATAATATTTTTGGTTACTGTGATATTAGCATGTCTAATACATTTCTTGTTTTTTGTTGCATAATTATAATATTTATTCTTATTTATTTATTTATAATTTTAAATATATTTATAACATAATTATGACGTCGTGATTTGATTCCGGTTAAATCGATGGTTAAATCCGTGACTCGATCTCGTTACCGATTTGCCCAACGATCTGAGTTTCAAAACATTAATTTTTGCACATCTTTCTCAGTACATACCGCAGTGGTTTTTAAACCTTCTCTTTTTCTCTTTTGACATGAACTTTCAACTTTTAGAGGATAAGAACTTCAAGTGGTTGCTCCACTTTGACTGTGGATCTACAGTAAAAGTCGTCTCAAAATCCAAAAATCCCAGTGATGGAATAATATTAACCTTAGTAGTGATGATTTGAAAGCTAGTTTAATACCATCAAAGGTTTCGTACCAAAACCTTGGGATCAATTTTTTGTGGTATGGTAGCACTAAATTGTGATCACTCAAATCTAAGTAAAAATGTAGGGGTGCTATCCAATATGTGGAGTAAAATTATAAGAACCCAAATCTTCTATCCCTTGTTGTGCTCCTCCTATGTCCTATATATTCTATTGAACCGTGTCATTGATTGTGATGACATAGATCACATTAAACATGGCCATATATTGTAACTACGATCAATCTAATCTAAGTGATAATTACCCTTAAAAGGTACGGTACCTCGATGTTTCCATAGTCACTTTTTTGTGGGCTCTGTTAACATGGGGGTGCGCGATTTGGGAATCAAAAGATACTCATAAATGCCAAAGTTTTGAGGCCTATTACAAGCAGTAAAGCATAAAAGACATGAGTTATACAAACTGTTCTGTAGCCATTGAAATAGAGGCTTGATAGGGGGAAAGTGTAACCATTAAATTTACATTTTGTTCTTATCACAACTTTCAGATTAATTGCTGGTAGAGAGCAATTACAAAAATACAGAAGTATAGGATCTAAGAGCTGTTAAATTGGCATATGACGTGAGGTCGTGGCTCACCTCATTGGGGTGGAGGAGCCGCCTCAAAAACTTATACATAGCAGCATGGTCTATCGCTTGAAAACAACCAAGAGAAAGAGAGAGAGAGAAATAGAAAGAAAGAGTAGAGAGAAAATAAAAGGAAAAGAAATATATGTAAGTTTTCAAAACTCATATTGTATTCTTTTTTGTTCTATAGTATCAATAAATTTTAGGTGATCCAGAAGATCTAGCCCTACTTATTCTAGAATAACTCATATGATAAATATTTAACAGTTCCTGAATAACTATTCACTATATTTTGTGTTGAGTTATTTTATCTGCTTTATATGTCTTTAGTTTTATAACATGTTATTAGCATGATACTTTAAATACTTTGTGTTGTTCCTTCATTTGATGTGTAATTTATCTTCATTTTGAATTCTTTACTGTTCACTCAATTCGCATGAATAGTATGAATAGTAGTTCAACTATTGAGATGAATAGTATTTATTTTGAAACTTTGTTACTTCATTTCTCTTAGATCTTGTATTTTTTGCTTATCATATTTATAGATCTGGAATTCATATTTCGATAAATTTCCATAGACATGTGACTTGACTATATTTTGATGTCTAGCTTGAAAGTTATAATAGAAACAAAAATAATAATATTATAAATATCGATGAAACGCATAGTAATAACTACTATGTATTAATAGTGTTCTTACTGTGTATGAGTTATAATTGGTAACTACTGTTTATGCACAGTTCTTTTACTATTTATAAATAGTAATTGCATTGTAATTATATAATAAATAATCTTTAACCAGTAGTAGGGTAACACTTTTCACTGTTCTGTTAATTGACATTTATCATAATACCCATCTAACATTACTGTGTTCGGTAGATGTTTTTACATGATCATTAACTGATAATTATCAGATTTTGTTATGTGTATTGCTTTAAATATTTAATATTTAGATCATTCCAGAAGTAATAAGTTTAGAAATACAATAAAAGAAATCAAGCGTTTCTATGGAATGTTCATTAAGGCTTGCACGCAATTTATTTAATTATTGTTACTTTATAAGGTCGGCTTGCCGCCTACTACTTCTTTCATTTGTGTTGTTACTATGTTTACTATGGCCATTGCCTATGGTAGTTTACCATTGTGTCATCATTGAATTCTTCAAAAACTTCTTATGATTTAATGCACATAGAGTTGCAAGATAATCAAGAAATGCACTTGGAGTTGTAAGATTATGGTTGAATGCACCTGAAGTTGCAAGACAATGATTTAGTACACCTGAAGTTGTAACAGTGTTACCAAATAAAAGAATGAGTACAATTTTTGTTATTCAAATACGTCCACAATGAAGATGATGTGAAAGAAATCTTCCAGATGAAGATATGATAGACAAATATATTTACATTTTATGCCTCGAACGTGCTCCAGAAGTAGTAATATCGAGAGTGTTAATTCAAACTACTATTCTAAAATAATATATTGTATTCCAATAGCTCATCGTGTAATAGTTAAATAGTTCCTATTCATATGTACTATTTACATTATTATTTATGGTACTATTTATGAGTTCCACATTATTTTGATTTTGTTCCCCTATTCTTCCTATGTTTTGATTAGTGTTATATCATATTTCTAAAAATAATACAAATTTATAATATGTATCAATCGCTGAAGTGATAAGCAAATGGTATGGATCCAATGTGGTGTAGCTCACTAAATCGAGTGTTATGATTAGCTAATATATTTGACCAATTTCATATCATTCCCTGAAGTGAATGTACTTTTATTTGATAGTCATGGATATTGTCACAGATGTGATTACAATGTAATAATCTTGAAATTTTTGGAGATACCCTGAAGGTTTTAAATGTCATGAGAAGTGGAATAATGCGAGCTCAACCTCTCAAGAAGTACGAAGATGTTTCATTAGTTACGTACCTGTAGTACGATGATTAAATATTCAATAGATTGCTATGATAGAATAATTTTGACAATAAAACATTATATCAATTTTGCATTTGAAGGCATGGAGTATACCAATGCGTCAATTATTACAAATATGAATGGAGAAGATATATGTCTAGCAGACATTACTAGAACACACACAATTCTTTGATATGTCGTAAACTTCACTTAGTTGAAAGTAATGTTAAAACAATATCAAGCATCACAAATTGATTGAAAGCTCCAGACGAGCTAAGCTCTAGAAGAGTTATGCTTTCTAAGAGCTAACATATTGTGATCAAGAGAAATAAAATTCTATATTAATGATGCATTCTATTTTACTAGCAGTACAAGAAATTTGCTAAACTCTTACAGATATTTTTACTTTATTTTTATACTAGGAGCATATGATGAAAAAGAATATAACAATGAAGGTAATGAAAAATATCTTTCTTTACACTTCTCTTTTCATGCTAAAAGCATATACTAAAGAAATTTGTTGCTTTTCTTCTGGGTTATATTATATTGGGATCACCTACAGTGATAAATTAGAAGTTTTTCAACCCAAAAGATTTTTGTACTATGAAATCACTTGAAGTGATACAATAGAAGCATTTATGAAATACCTGCAGTGACAGCATCTGAAGTAATGCACCAGAAGTGATTTGATCCCAAAAGAATTTTATATTTTGGTCATCCGGGATCAACAATAATACGTCTAATAATTGGCAATTTTCATGGACATCTGCTAAAGAATTAGAAAATTCTTTTTACCAAACAATTATTCGGTTACTCTGTAATACTAATATATCTCTCATTTATGCATATATATACAATGGTTACATCTTTGTTTACTGTTACCTCTCAATATTTTGCGAATAGTCCTTATATGGAGTTAGTTTTCCCACTATTATGGTGAAATAAGACGTAAATGTGATGCTGTGAGATTAATACTAATGTTGTGAAACTGTCTCATCTTGATCCTTGGACAAGTCGATGTGAATCTGAAGTTCACAAAGGAATTATGTACTTATATATGATTGTAAATTAATTGCCTAAAGCATTTGCCGACACAAAAATGATAATAAAATCATATCGATACTAGTTGTTAATGCTATAACACATATTAATGTCCTTGTAAGACAATATGTCGATGTCCCTGTAGGATCATCTGTTCATATAATAGCACATAATTTCAAAGCATTTGAAGCATGGGAGACATATCGATGCAAAAGTCAAACTCTCAAAAAGAGAAAAACACAACAAAATGAGCAAATTGGTGTTCTTGAAGAAACCATAATTTCTAAACTTCTTGAAGAATGAACTTTTGAAGAGATAGAAAATTATTTCTACAATTCTTGAAGAAGAAAATGAACCTCCAGAAGAAGAATCCCCATCATCTAAACTTTTGGAAGAAACTCTTATTAAAGAATTCTTAGAAGAGAAAACTCCTGAAGAGATATCCCCTGCAGAGGAAATGGTACCTGAAAATAATAAGATTTTAATACAGGAGAATAATGGAATAGAAATGATATCTATGTAAATACAATTATCAAAAGTAATGCAAAGACGAAACCACAGATAGTCGACAAATGTCGATAATATGGTCGATCAAACTGAAAAGAAATTACTGAGTTAGAATTAAACTCATTAGCATAATGTAAAGTATGTGAACTTGTAGTTTAAACATCAGAAGATGAAAATATTGGACTTGTAGTCCAAACACCAGTAGATGTTGGACCTGTAGTCTAAACACCAGAAGCTGCAAAGTATTCGGATCAGTAGTCCACTCACCTGAAGATGGAAAACCGGTTTGATACAAATGAGTATTTGCGCAATGAGAAAATAGAATAGTGTGATATAAAGCACGACTCATACCATAATGTTTTTCTCAAAGCCTTGGTATTGACCATAATGAGAAATTCTATCCTATAAGGATACAATTACATTCATATTATTGATTAGTTTGTCAATCTCAGAAGGATTGAATATGCATCTAATGAATGTATAACAGCCTATTCATATGGTGGATTAGGCAATGATATACATATAAAAATTCTTGAAAAATTTAAAGCTGATTAAAACAGATACTTCGAAGGTTATATTTTATCAAGCTTCAAAGATATATGTATGGGTTAAACCAATCTGGACGCAGATGGTATAATTATCCCAATAAATATCTATTAAAAGAATGATATGTGAACAGTACAATTATCTATGCATTTTTATTGAAATATGGATTTATTATGATTGCAATATATGTTGATACTTGTGAATATTATTAGTACTCTTGAAGAGATTACAGAAGCTACTAAAGAATAACTTTAAAATTAAATATCTTGGGAGAATAAATTATTGTCTTGTCTTGTAGATTGAGTATTTTTATTTATCAGTCGACATATACAGAAAAATATTATATTGAACAAGCTCATCCATGAAATTCTCTAGTAGATGTTTGATCACTTGATGTATAGCAAGATAGCTCATTTCCATTCTCAAGAAGATGGTGACGAACTTTTTGGTCCTAAAGTACCATATCTTAGTGCAATAGGTGCTCTTATGTATCTTGCAAAAGGTATAAGACCTGATATAGCATTCTGCGTCGACCTATTGGCAAAATATAGTTCTACACCAACTCAACGACATTGGAAAGAAATTAAGCATATACTACGTTACCTACAAGAGACAATTGATACAAGCTTATTCTATTCAAAGGAGCCATAACTTGAATTAATTGGCTATGCAGATGTTGGCTATCTTTTTGATCCACATAAAACTTGGTTGCAAATTGGGTATGTGTTTACTTATGGTAACATTGCTCTATCTTGGCGATCAGTGAACAAGACGTTAGCTACAACTTTTTCAAATTTTTCTGAGAGAATTGTAATTCATGAAGTAAGCCGAGAGTGCATTTGGCTACGATTCATGATTCAACATATTTAAGAAAGCTACGGATTATCCTCGATGATATTATATGAAGATAATGATTGTAAAGATTACAGGAGGCTACATCAAAAGGAGATAGAAAGAAGCAAATTTCGTCAAAATTCTTTTATATGCATGAAACTCCAGAAGAGTGGTGATATTAATGTCCAGCAGATATGTTCAAGTTATAACTTGGCAGGCTTATTTACAGCACTCCCAACTGCAACATTTGAAACATTGGTACACAACATTGACATGTGTCGTTTCAAAGATCTTTCATTCTGAACAATGGAAGCAATCAACTTCATACCAGAAGTATAAATGAGGGGGAGTCGTGCACTGTACTCTTTTCCCTTCACCAACGGTTTTTTCCACAGGGTTTCTCTTAGTTTTAACGAGGTAGTTTTAAATGCACTCATACTCAGTTGTGTTACATAATATCACTGTACCCTTTTTCCTTCGCTAAGGTTTTTTCCCATTGGGTTTTCCTAGCAAGATTTTAATGAGACAGTTTTAACATATCCTAATATATATTGCGATCATTCAAGGGGGAGTGATGTGAGGTCATGGCTCACCTCATGGGGTGGATGAGCCGCCTCAAAAACTTATAAATAGCAGCATGGTCTATCGCTTGAAAACAACCAAGAGAAAGAGAGAGAGAAAGAGAAATAGAAAGAAAGAGTAGAGAGGAAATAGAAGGAAGAGAAATATAAGTAAATTTTCAAAGCTTATATTGTATTCTTTTTGGTTCTATAGTATCAATAAATTTTGGGTAATCCAGAAGATCTAGTCCTACTTGTTCTAGAAGAACTCATATGATAAATATTTAACAATTCCTGAAAAACTATTCACTATATTTATGTTGAGTTATTTTATCTATTTTATATATTTTTAGTTTTATAACAACATATTATTTTTATGGGCTTTTAAATTCAGCTGCCATTTCCCACATAGATGCTTCTGAGTTCAAAAGCTGCTTCATTCTGCACTCTTAAAACCTTCGGTAATTGTACAAGCTGTTTTGCTTTGCAAGACATTAGATCAGCCTCCTCGGCCTAATGTTAAAAAACAGGGCAACTGCACAGGCCACGGATCAACTATGATTTCTGTTCCTTATCTCTGGATGCAGTAGTGGAAACAATGTTTTATTACCCAAAATTTCAATTGAAAAAAACTTTCGAGCTGGCTGGCCTTGACAGAACAGAGAGTGCTGCATCTCCTTTTAAGGTCTAAAAGCAAGTTGACACAAACACGCGAAACAAACAAGCCTTATAGCCTAGACAGTCTACATAGCCTATAATTTTCTCTATTTTTTTCCTTAGTTTCTTCAATAGTTCAATTAAACCTATGAAAAACACGCACTTAAATGACTTTCGTGGAGTTTTAGGGATAAGCTATCATTATCAATTTGGAGTTTCTAAAATACTTCTGGTATGGGTGCTACTTTCACATTTCATGCATATTTCCTATATTTAAGAAATAAGTTTCTCAAGTAGTACTGTAATCCAAATAAATATTATCAAGTATCACAAGCTTTATAAGTCTAATTATTTAATCAATATGTAAAGGTATAACTAATCAATATACTAAGTAATAGCATGGTTAGGCCCTAATTGAGCTTGAGGACATGCCAAGTTGAGATTGACAAAAGACAGAAATCTTTCTGCTAAATCTCTGAATACCTAATATCTTTCAATCAAATTGTTCTTAAACTTGGACAAGTCTTGGCATGTTGGACTCGATCAAATTGTTCTTAGGCGAGTTTTGGCTTGTTGGACTCCATTTCGATCAAATTGTTCTGCTATTTATCCTAGAACCATTGAAATGCATAACCACTGAATTTGAGGCCATGGAGACCTCCATTTATCATGCATAACCATTTATCACAAGCTTCATTGAACAAAAGTTACTAGGAGACAAGAAAAATCCAATCAGTTTGGTGAAAAAACAAAGTAAGAAGTTATATAATTCATTTTCCAAAATCCAAAGATTCACAGAGATTATCGTGCCAAACATGTGAATCATTATGATATGTCCTACACAATCTTTTGAGGAGGAAATTCAAAACAGAGGACACTACCATTATGTTCGTTAAGCGAGAATGCCTATTAGCGAATTATAAAAACTTGTTTAGTTTTATACTAATTAAAGAACCGTAACAAGGATATATATAAACGTCACTGACCTCTTTACATTCGTCAATCGCAATCGTCATTACGTTTCTGATTCTGTCGGGAATTGTCGTTGCTGGATTACACTGACTGATGGTAAAGTCCTTCAGCTTTGGCATTCCTCCTTCCTCAACTATAAACTCCTGTAGATGACGTAAACGTTCAATTCTCAGCACTTCGAGTTGAGGAAAGCCACCAGGTGGTTCTCCGGAGCAAACCATCTTCCTCCCGGAGTACGAATTTTCAGCCAATTCGAGGATCTTTAGTTTAGTTAATTTCTTCAGAGTTTCCATTGGGTCCATTTGCAATCTAGTGTACTTAAGGGTAAGCTTGATGAGGTTTGGGGGCAGTTTCTCATGTTGGGGCAACTCCATTATGTAAGCCTCTAGACGCAGGTAACGAAGATTCTCATATCGTGACATATTCAGTGTTCTTAATTCCACAGATTCCAAACATACGGTGGATCCCCGCGGCAACCACAATTCCTCCAGCACGCGGCTAACAGGGTTTGCAACATCTGATAACACCTCAATGATAAGCGGGGTCATACGATAGACTTTCAGTCTTCTCAAGTTAGTAAGTTTGTGCAACCAGTCAGCCTGCAACGAAAGGTTGGGATCAGGCAGCCCATAAAGGGTTTGGAGATTTGGTAAAGAAACTTTAGTTGGAGGATGGATCCACCTATCCAAGTTGACCCCACGGCCACGGAATGAGCGAGGGGGAGGCTTGCAAAATTCAGGTAAGAGAATATGTCTTAATTGTTCCATATTCCAAACAACATTAGGAAGGATGACTAGTCCACCGCAATCTTGAAGATCCAAGGTCATCAAATTTTTCAGATTGCTTATGGTGTAAGGAAGTTTTACAATAGACCCTCCGGAAAATCCGAGTTGAAGGTAGCTCAGGTGGCTCAAATTGCCCACTTTCTTTGGAAGAGACCATTGAAGAAACCAAATTCGAGGATAGTTGCCCCTAACACTCAGCACACGAAGAAATCTGAAGTCCCCAAGCAAATTCCCAAAACTTGTTACGTCTTCCACTTCACCGCTAAAATACATCATAGCACGAAGCTTTGGAGTTCGATAATTCAAAGAAATGTAGTCACCAAAATTACTACCATGGGTAGTGATTCTACGTACACTCACTGCAGAATTATGGGAGGTCACATTATTGTGTGTGTTAAAGAAATTTATCTCATTGGCCACCCGAATGCAATGGCTGTGCAAAATATCATGAATGCGGCAACTTTCAACCCTTCCATTGAAATTCCTTCCAACAACTTGGATCAGGTTCCTACCAATCAAGTGATTTAGGCAATCATCCCCTACATCCTCAACTTCTCTCTCTTTACTACCTTGTATAAACCCCTCGGCCGCCCATAAATTAATTAATTCGAATGTAGAAATTTTATGGTACTCTGGAAAAAGGCCAAAGTATAAAAAGCATGGTTTTAACTTCATAGGTAAATCTTTGTAACTCAGAGCAATGATCTCTGAGTATTGGTCTTCACCTTGACCCATGTTCTCTAATACCGCTTTCCATGCACATATGGTTCTTTGTCTCAATGACAATAGACCTGCTGTTACCACAATTGCAAGTGGGACGCCACCGCATCTTTCTAATATTTGCTCACCAATATGCTCCAATTGTGAGGGAGTACTACTAATTTCATCATTGTTTTCTGGGGCTGCCTTAATCATTTTAAAGAAGAGTTCTCTACTGTTTTCTCGGTCTAAGGGTTGCAACTCATGTAGGAATCTTTGCCCGGCTACTTGTACAACTTTTAAACCTACATTATCAACTACATTTTTGTTCCGAGAAGTGATGATTATTCTACTTCCCTTCTCGGAATTGGCAGGGATGCCGTTCTTTAAAGCATTCCATGGTTCAATGTCCCAGATATCATCAATTACTATAACGTACCTTTTCCGGCTTAAAAATGCAGACAAATTGACCTCCACACCGTGTTTCCACTTCTCCTTCTCCAAGCCAACTTGTCTTGCTATGTCTTGCAAAAGCTCGTTTAGGTTTAGTTGCTGAGAAACATAAATCCAAGCTGAACACTGGAATCTGTGTTGAACAGAGTTATAAACTTTTTTCGCAAGAGTTGTCTTACCCAGACCGCCCATACCAACTATGGAGACCACACGATGCCGTAAATCTTCATCGAGCACTTCGGCCACTAGTCCTTTAATCAGTTCATCGAAGCCGACAACATTTACTTCGTCAACGTGGGGGAAAGATCGTCTTGGATCCCATGCGCGTTCTTCATCGCGACCACTTCTTTCTCGGATTCCATAAGTTAGTCTGGCATTTTTTATGTCCTCGACCCTTCTTTTGATCCATTCAATCTCCACAGCAAAGTCACTAGCAATTTTGCAGTTGAGGAGGATCCATTTGGCACTCTTAAGCCAACCAAGGCGCCCCCTCCTCCCATGCGATGCTAGCTTGGGGAAGTATGTGTCGATGATTTCCTCAACATCATAAGCAAGGTCCCAAATATTCCTTATCAAGTCGGAAACTCCTTTGCTTTTGTAATTTGTTGCATCAACATCTTCTAAGTAGGATCGGATATATCTCATCTCACTTTCAATCCAAAGGATGTCTTGTTTCAAACGAGACAAGCGAGAACCTTCTTCAACTACCAAATTACCAGCTACAACAGCAAGTTTCCGGACAACTGATGAAAGAACCATGTCTGCCATCTTTTTATCTTCCGGCGACAACTCGCCGAAGAGAAGCCAAATAAAGTAAGAAAACAACCTTCAACAGACCACAAGAAGTAGAAGAAGAAGAAGGCGAAGAAGAGGAGACAATCAAGAGACCTAACCAGAGAGCTCTGGATGTCTATCTTGAAGACTAGAATCAATTTGTAAGTCAATTTGTTCTCCAGTAAACTTCGTACAGCTGTGTATAGCATGTGCTCTTAGACTTCTGATCTTGTTTTCTCTTTTGATATGGGCCCTCCACTAAAGATAGGACTTACAAATAGTTTCTGTCTCCGTTTGAATTGTGCATCTACAGTGGAAGTTGTGTCAGAATTCAATAATTCATGTAACGAAATAATATTGACCATAATAACCATGGTTTCTGTTAGAATGAGAGGGAGAGAGAAATCTCTTCTGAATGTGTTGAATAGAATAATGATGTAGTATCATGATAAAAATATATATAGCATTAAAAATGAGTTTTGTACAAGAAACTGTAAACTAGGAAGGTTTAGAGAAATGAAACTAAATCTCTAATAAAATCATTCTAAGTATATACAATATATACTAATATTCTCCTCAAACTCAAGATGGTTGAATAGAGACCAATTTGAGTTTGGAAATCAAATTATGAAAACATCCTGGGGGGTGTGCTTTGGTGAAAATGTCAACAGTTTGATCAACGGAAGAGATAGAATGGAGAAGAACAGTGCCATGAAGCACATGCTGACGGATGAAGTGAAAGTCAATCTCTATCTGTTTGGTGCAATCATGAAAAATATCATTATGAGCAATCAAAATAACACTTTGATTGTCACAATAAAGAACAGTAACCCTAGAATAAACCACACTCAAATCCTCAAGTAATCAACAAAGCTTGAGAAAGTCCTGAACAGTATCAGCAAGAGCATGATATTCAGCTTTAGTGCTAGAGCGAGATGTGATAGTTTGTTTCTTACTACACCAAGAAATAAGAGTCACCCAAGAAGAAGCAAAAGGCCATAGTAGACCGACGGTCAGTGGGATCATCGACCCAATCAGCATCAAAGTAAGCATGTAATTCGAGGGAAAAATGAGCAAAGTAATGAAGACTATGAAACAAGGTACCCTTAACATAGCGAATGATGTGAAGCACAACAGCATAGTGAGTAGATTGAGGAGCAGATAAGAACTAGCTAACAAAATTAACAACATAACAAATATTAGGACGAGTAACAGTGAGAAAAACAAGAATGTCAACTAACTGACGGTACAGAGTTGCATCAAAAATAGCAATGCCATTCACAGGAGTGAGTCGAACATTAGGCTCTAGAGGAGTCGAAGCAACCTTACTATCCGTGAGACCTGCACGCGCTAAAAAATCTGAAACATACTTAGCCTGAGAAACATAGTATCCATCAGAATCTGAGGAGATTTCAAGACCTAAAAAATAGCTAAGAAAACCCAAATCTTTTATTTCAAAGTGTTGGTTGAGAAAGATTTGAGATCAACAATGCTAGCAAGATCATCCCCAGTAAGAATCATGTCATCAACATAGAGGAGAAGAAGAATGGTGCCCTATGCAGATTTGCAAATGAAAATGGCAGAATCATAAGAACTGTATGAAAACCCAAAATGCCCAACAATAGCACTAAACTTGGCAAACCATTCTTGAGGAGTTTGCTTGAAACCATAGAGAGCACGACGGAGCTTACAAACCTTATTTAGAGAATGAGTATATCTTGGAGGAAGCTGCATAAAGACTTCCTCTGTGAGATCACCATTGAGAAAGGCATCTTTGACATCCATCTATTATAAACTCTATTTGCGGACTACAATAATTGCAATAAGCTCCTAACAGAAGTGAGTTGATCAACTAGATTAAATGTCTCCTCATAATCAATATCATATTCCTGTGTAAAGCCCTTGGCAACTAGGCGGGCTTTATGTCGTTTGATGGAGTTGTCTGAACAAGTCTTGATTTCATAAACCCATCTACTCAAGTTTCGGAATCCAAAAAGTGAAGGTTGCATAAGTTGTCCAGGGTGTCCGGACTAGTGTCCAGACATCTCTCACCTTCCCAGATGTGTCGAGACATCCTAACTTTGTTCTTGATTTGAACCTCTAAAGTTTCTCAAGGTGTGGACATGTGTCCAGACATCCCTTACATTCCTAGAGGTGTCCGGATATCCTGACTTTATTCTTAATTCAAGGCTCTGAAGTTCCTCAGGATGTCCAGACATCCTTATATCACTCTGGGGTGTTTGGACACATGTCCGGACATTCTTGTCAAGTTTGGCCAATTTTGCTCCTTTGTTTTGATTTCTCTTCCGAATGCTCCCAAAAACTCCCGAATGCTCCAATTCATACAAAATATCCAAATAAACTTTATTATTCTAAAAAGAAATATAATATTATTATAAGACTAACAAAGTACAAATTGAAGTGAATGAGTTACACTGTAACAGTGTAATCATGAATAATTGCATTATTGAAGGGGTACCATAGTTTACTTAATGAGTTTTTTTTTTTTTTGAAGAAGAAGAAGAAGTACCACAATTTTTATTTTTTCTCATATTATTTTGGGTTAGGTAAAATGTCCTTTTACTTACTAAGCTAAAGGGTTGTTTTATGCATCATTTTGATACCTTATTGTTGTAGTTTTCCATTACATATATTGCAGAACAATCCAAGTGTCCAACCACTATGATCTAACAGGATTGGTAATGACATGAAATTTTCGGCCGCTTTCATTAATTTAGTGTCCAAAAATCATAAAATACGAGTAGGATTGTCAATGTATTTGCAAGCTTTGCATTATTGCACTAGCTGGCTTATATATTTCCCAGGTTCCACCTATCTAGCAATTTCTCATACTTTTCACTATTAGACGGAAGTACTTTTGTAATTAACAGTGGTTCAATTTGGAGCATAATTGGAACAAATATAAAACTATGGAACACAGTAAAGCTATGAAACATATCTAAAAATGGTGATTGATGTAGATAAAGAAGGAAAAATATTGGGAAAGGTAAGCTCACATGCAACAAATGGTAAATGGTTAACTTTATAATGAGAGAAGAGTAACATAAAAGGGATAATGGTTATCGTGCTTGAATGTACTAGTTAATTATTCGTAATATATTATTGATTTTTACGAAATATCTTAATAGCACATGATAACACGTAATGAACGCTTCACTAGTACATTTTCATAATTGGCTGGTACATTCGGAACCATGATTTTTCCCCCACTTTATGTCAATCATTTATCATGATTTTTCTTGGGACACTGAAAAATCAATTTCGAACTAATAATCTAAACAATAATCTTTATGATAATTTTAATATGACGTTATTGTGATCATCGAAAAATTAAGTCATGTAGATATCAAAAGGTTAATTAATTATTTAAGAAATCAGTAGGATGGAGCATTAATACGTTGAACCCCATGTGAACTTGCCTTGTTCAATATCTAAAAAATCCACTAAAATCTCAGAAGAGCTATTTCGATCTGAATCCACAAAAGATACCAAAATTTCTAGCTAAAACCCTATATACTCATGTATTAATAAAGAGTGATGATGACACGGGGCCGCTCCCGTCCTATTATGACGGAGACGCTCACGTATCATCGCCACAACCATGAATTTCTGGCCACTTGAAGGTCATACAAGTACGAAATAGGTTGACGCGACTGGCTAAAAAATATAAATACCTTTTTATTTTTTTGAATAGCAAAAGAAAATTTATTTAAAAAAGAATGAAACTACACCAAGCCATGAAGGACTCCACAAGTCATACAAGGCTTTACAAAAATCCTATAAAACTAGGACAAATTAAACCTGAAGTCTGAATGGGATTCAACCAACCAAAAAACAATAAAAGACTACTTCAAGAGAGACGGATTTGATGTTTTAACTCCTTCTATAGAGTGGAAAAAACTGTAGCTATCAACACACTCTCTCCTTAATTTTGTTTGAATCCAGAACAATACCTGCAGCTTGATTCCTTCCACAATGCCTTCCCAACTAATGAACTTGTTGAAAAAGGCAACATTCCAGCTAGCCAAATATTCCAAATAGTTGCCAAAAATAGGGCTTCCTAAATATGAAGTCCCAACTTACTATTGTTGTAATTGAACCACCAGAAAAAAAACTGGACAATAGAGAGAGGACATACCCATTCCATACCCCACCAATTGAGGAAACTATACCAAACAAGTAAGGAACTCTGCATTTCAAGAGAAGATGGTCTGAGTCCTCCAACTCCTCTTTGAGAACTCACATAATGCACTTGCATTCTGCTATAGAATATTCCTTTGCATAAGAAAAACTTTTGTTTTAATCTTTCCTTGTAAAGCCAACCAACAAAATATTTGCACGTTTAGAGGAACCCATGTTTTCCATAAAACTACCTCTCCAAGAGATCCTGCGGATCTTCCTCTTCAACTACACTACAAAAAGAATTGGTTGAGAAGAGCCCATCATAACTTGCTGTCCAAGTTATCTTATCAGTAGCATTCCTATTGAAAGACATACTTTCCACAAGATGCTTGAGATCCTCAACACTATTTTCCTCCCAAGAGAGTAGCCTTCTCCTAAACCTAAGGTTCCAAACCCCTAACTTACCCTTTATATCAGAAAATTTTGCCCTTTTTTGCATTGATAGAGAGAATAACCTAGGGAACTAATCTCTTAGCACTGGGCCTTCCTCCCCAGGTTCCTCCCAAAATGAGGTTGAGTTCCCTTTTCCAATAGAAATTCTTAGATTGGATTTCAAGAAACCTTTAAAGGGCGGTTGATCTTTCTTTACCATCAAAATGTCCTTCATCATGGCTAAAGGCTCAATCCTAGACTCTTCAGGGAAAGTCCATCTTGCATCATCCCATTTGTATTTAAGACACAAAACTTTTCTCCACAAAGCCTCTATGTCCCTTCTAAATTTCCACCACCACTTTACAAGTAATGCCATATTCATCACTCTTATAGGTACCTAGCCTAAGCCTCCTCCTGCTTACTTATGGAGACCTTACTCCATTTGACATAATGAATCTTATATTTTCCCAATTTGGTTTCCCCACATAAATCTACTTTGAAGTTTATCAACTTTCTTGCAAACCTTGATAGGGGCTCTAAACATTGATAGATAATAAGTTGGCAAATTTGCCAGAGTAGATCTAATAAGAGTTAAGCTACCCTTTACGGATAGATACTTCCTTTTCCACAGACCTAATTTGGCTTTGATCTTATTCACAACCCCTGGCCAGCTGCTTGAGATCCTAGGATTGGCTCCTATGGAGAGGCCTAGATAGTTCAATGGAAGAGCTTGCATTTTACAATTGAATATGTCATTTACTTTTGTGAGAAAACCTCCTTCAACTCCAATACCACTGACCACTGACTTTTTTAAATTGATTCTAAGACTATAAAGGAGTTCAAAACACCTCAACATCCTCTTTAAAATTCTTACTTCCTCCAAATCTGCTAAGCTAAAAATCAAAGTGTCATCAGCAAATTGTTAGTGGGAAATGGATATACCTGTTGGATCCCTTGTGAAACTTATGATCAATCCCAAAGTCCTTGCTCTTGAGAGGAGAACATTCAGACCCTCAGCAACAATGATAAAAAGAAAAGGTGATAATAGATCACCTTGCCTAAGACCTTTGAACATTTTGAATTCATTTGTAGGAGTTCCAATAACAAGCAAAGAGACCCAGGAAGAGGACACACATTCCTTAATCCAACTACACCACTTATGTCACACCCTGAACCTAATTAGACATTAATTATGTCACATTAGGCGAGGCGTGATTACACAGGTCACCGTTCCTGCGAACGATATCTTAACACATATCCAAAAAAAAGAACGCAACGAAATATAATAAATAAACAATATAATGAGAAAAAAATATAATAAACTCTCCAAGATACATCAAAGGAAACCATAAATTATAGATACATTACTAACTGAAAAATAATCAACAATCTTTCAAAATTTTCTACCATCGTACCATGTTAATACAGAACATAACACCAAGACCCAACGACTTATATAAAACGCAACCAAGAAATTGAAAGTAAGACAATGGAGCTCTTCCAAGGCCCGAGACTCGACATCCTAACACCAGGATGAATGCCACCACGACAAGGACCAAAACTACAGTGAACTGAACTCCATCATTTGCTCACTTGTCAAAAAGGTTTGTGTGGGCATGAGTTAAAAGTCTACGTGCTCATGATAGATAAACAAATTCATAATGAATGACAATAAGCACCCACAATGCACACCAAGGTATAAATGATCAATATATATACATATATATATTTTGGATTCCTCAATGCAATAAATGTATCACCCACATGTGTGCGTAATTTTAGATAATGTTAGCCCAATATATTGATGGCATGTTATCAATGAATGCCCACCGTGGCACCCCTAGGCTAGTCCACTATGACTCAACCTTGATTAACCCACCGTGGTTAACTCTCTCCAGTACAATGCAAGACATATAATATGGATGGTATGCAATACTACCATATATATAGTCATCAATATCTCCACATAACTTTTCAAATATATAAATATCAATTTCACCTCATATATGAATACCTTTAACACCTCATATGAATTCACCACCACTATACATATAGAAAATAAACAATTCATTCAATATGAATAAGATTATCCCAAAACCCCACCTGTCACAGCACACACACTACGCTAAAGATCACTTCTTAGTTGACGTTGAAGAATCTTGCTCTCCGTTAGCTCCTATCACCACAACCGTGTTAATTTAGGAAACTCAATGTATAATTCCACAAAAATAATCAAACATAATGTAGACAACCCAAACAAACCATAGAATTGAAATCATCCATTAGAAATGTCATATGATAACCTCAATTAAGTTCCCAATGCAATGCAATAGCTTAAAAGTATCAAAATTCACTCAGTCCTCTAATCTGCCAAAACTGACACAAACCTCATAATCTGGGCATAACTTTGTGAACTTATACCAAAAAATTTTAAAACTTGGCAAATAAAAAATAGACATATCAGAGAGTATTCCTACCAAATTTCACATTTATTAAACAAGCCTACACATTTATTTGGTATTTTATAATATAAGACAGTGCTGCAGAAATGATAATCCAACTGCAAATAGTCTATTTTTGAGAGGTTCTTACCATAGGTAAACGATATCAAAATAACCTGAAATTTGGTATGTAGTCTCATCCACATTTATAATAGATACAATAAAAATTGCATAATGTTTTGTCCAGTATAACTTGGTCAAATGTTCAATCAACCTAGGAGTCGCAGATTTGGGCATCAAAATTCAGCAGAGACAGTCTCACTTCAGAAATTCACCATAAATATAATATTTTTTTAGTGAAATTAAAGCCTAAATTACCATTACAACTCTAATTTAAGGTTTTCAAGAATTCAGCCATAAATAAGATTTTTAGCTAGGTCAAAACATCTCCAAACAGCAACCTTTTCACAGAGACGACTCTGTTATGGCAGCCATGGATGATTCTAAATTTTTACTAAGGAAGATCTCACCTCGTATTCCCATTTACATGGCATATAATACATATAAACATGCAAGAAATCATGAATATACCATACACAAATATAAATATGAGATACCTCAATTTGGAAATGAAGATACAAGCTTTTCCCTTCAATCTTCTCTTCGTCCTCTTTTCTATCTCCTTTATATTCTCCTCTTCCTACTCTCTTTTTTCTTTTCTTTTTCTTTCTCATCTCTCTTTTTTTCTTCTCTCTTTATCTCCCCCTTCATATGAATGAAACCAACCCACCAACACCTCTTAGGATTCCTCTCTCTCCTAGGATGCTAGCCCACTCACCCCCACTAATCTTTCTTTTTCTTTCTTTTCTTTCTTCCTTTGTGTCCTTATTCCCTCTTGTCTTCATTCTCCCTTTGGATCCCCTTGAGTATCCTATACACACACTGATTACTAACTCACAATCTAACTCACCAATGATTCATCCACCTACTCACCCATGACTCACCAACCAACTCATCAATAACTCACCAACCAACTCACTAGTAATGAAATGGCAAATGTTGCGCACACAACTTATAATGAACCATGCAATAGATGCAAATTAAATTAAGTAAACTAATTATGGAATTGTGAGATTATGGTTTCACAACTTATCTCCAAAACCTATTTTCTTTATCATTTGTAGTAAAAATTCCCAGTTCACATTGTCGAAAAAAGTTTCAATATATAATATAATGATCAGCCCTTTGTTCTTACTTCTCTTCCAATCATCAATGAGTTCATTTACAATCAAAACTCCATCCAGTATTTATCTTCCTTTGACAAATGTAGTTTGCTTCTCCCACCCTTTACT
>CM065393.1:35097500-35140000 GCA_033060915.1 Euryodendron excelsum | reverse complement strand
AATCATTACACAAAGTATGTCTTTTAGTATAAATCCCTAACACCATTGTTATCTCAAAGCTAAAACTTTAACCACAACTCATCGATTTCCTTCTCTTGATTAGGTGCATAAATGTTTAGGATGGCACACTTAAAACTCCCCCTGATTTTACCCACTAAAAGTATGAAGTGTTTTTCTTTTTGACAAAATTCAAGGCTGGAAAAATTTTCCTCCCAAAAACTTAAAAGACCCCTAGATAACCCTATTGCATTTACACATTCCCAATTACAACCTATCCTTCCCTATAGAAAGCTTACTTTCCTTTCATCACAGTCTTTCCATTTTGTGTCCTCCAACAAGATCAAATCTAAAGATCTTCCTAAGATCACCTTCTTTACCATCCCCCTTTTCTTTTCCTTCCCTAAGCCACGAACATTCCAAATTAATAACTTCATTAACACAATTCATTGGCCACCTTATGTGCTGAAAGAAGGATCAACACCCTCCCTCTTTCCTTCCTCCTCTCGGATTTTAATTTGCTTTTTATAATCTTTCCATTCCAGCTGAATGATTCTTCTTTTGACCTCCTCCTCTTTCCTTTTGAAGTTGATACCCAAAGCCTTCCCAATCTGGATTGATTTAGATGCCTCAATTGAACAATGTGCTTCCAAATCTTTTAGGATCACCTTATTCCTATTTCTAAAGTCTCTTGAAGATAGTGAAGCCACGACCGATACTTCTCCTCTCTTTTTTAGGGCAATGTGATTCTAGTTATCATTCTGCTTTTTGTGAATCTTGATTCCCAAATCAGAAACATGCTTATTCTTTTGGACAAATGCCTTTGAGTTGAATACTAGCAAATTACCTGTCAAAACTGCCTTGGCTGGAGGAAAGCAGCTATGGATTGGGCTTGCTTCGGCTTTGGGGAGGCATCTTTTTTCTTCGCTAATTCAGACTCATGGCCCAATGGGCTTTTTATGGGGAGATTTGCACCCATGGCATCCACCCCTCCATCCATGCCAATCTCCTTCTCTAATGAATTTGAATTAGCTGCGTTTAATTCCAACACTCCGCCATTAACATTTTGGCAATTGCTTACCTTGGAAAGACAATCTATAGTAATATTATTTCTTGGAAAAACACCATCAACGGCTAGCTGCACCACTAAGTTCTTTGAGCAATCAAGGCTCTGCCCTATCATTGTTGAGTCAACTTCCTTGAATCCACAGGAATCTGACACATGGCTGATCAGTGCCATGTCATCATGTTCCTCCTTTACAGTCCCCTACTGCAATGATTGTGGGGATAATTCCATAAATGCATCTCGCCGTTCATTAACATCTGTTAACTTTTCTAGTAGTACATCTTCCTTAGTATATACTTTTATCCGCTATATTCTTATCATTTCCAAAGACTCCTGAGAATGATAATCACTATCTGGATCCAACCCATTATCTTAACTCTATTCTAAAGTTTGTTCAAAAGCCACATTCAAGGATTACCCTGATGATCTTCTCTGGAATCCTTCTTCCCTCGCCCTTATTTTGTAAATAGCATTTCCCACTTTGAGATTACATGAATCATGGATTCTAAAATCCCTTTCTATTTCCAAAAGCACCCACCCATGTTCCAGATCAATCCTTTTTGCAGTTCTCTCGTTTACTACCAATACCCTGCCCCACAGATTGTCAATTTCCGTGAAGGTTTGAACATTCCATTCGTTTAATGGAACACCTTCTACCGTAATTCATACTCTTCTATATGTATTGAATTCTCTATAGCTCCAGTTATAGATCACTAGGAACCATGTCTCCAGCCAAGACCTTCATACCTCCAAGAGGTTTAACTCGGCTGGAGTACACCTCTTCCGTTCTCATTACTTCTTCAACTGCATTGATCAGATTATAATCGTGTGCAGTTGCTATGACACATCTTTTCAGCCACTGCTCATTGACTTCCTCTGCCTCCACTATTTACATCGACTCTGTTTCTGAAGGCTTATTATGCTCCCCATATGAATTCAGAACCTCCTTATAAGATCTACCATTGACCAAAGAACTATTAAGATTTGTGAGCCCTCCTCTAGATGATACGAATGCTTTCTTATTAACCTTCAAGTCATAATCAGCCTTTTTTGCAATTAGTCTCTAATCAAGCAACCATACATAAGTGTTGATTGCTCTATAAGCTTCCATGGAGGTCCTGAATCTGGCAGAGACAGACTTATTTTTTCTCCTTCCTGATCTTGTAGGAAACATAAGTGTCTAAAACTTCTCCACTTCTTTAGAATATCTTCTTCAACCAAAGATTATCCATTGAAATAGAAAGATTATCGATGAACACAGTGAAACAATTTTTCAGCCTTCCATTATGTCCGATATCTGGAGCAATAACCAACACCTGATAACTTTATAATACTACCAAATTCACACTTTCTTTGGCAAAGAAAGAACAACCTGGTTGTTTGATTACCAGCACAGGGGACGAAAGATGATCCTCATCCACAGACTTACACTAATAATGACGGTGGAGGTGAGAATAACTCCCGTGGAACCAGGCTGTTACCAAGAGTTAACCCTCTCAAGATATTAACAACTCCCATGAAAGGACGTGTTCATTTGTGGAAAAGGTCGAGAAGAAACATAATCCTTAGACAAGATCAAGTGAAAAGTACCACGATGAAAACTGCTCCTCTAATCCATGAACCGTCTCCTCCTTGTTCGAAGCTCTAAGAAAATTCAATTATACACTCCAAACAACAAAACATGCTTTCTGCATTCAACACGTTTTAGTTCTTTGGATTTTGTGTGGAAAGGAAACCAACGACTCTCTTTACCTTTACCATGGAGAGAGAAACAATAGTGAAAAATAGGTACGCCAATTTATTTATTCATTAAAACTTAGATACATATATATATATATATATCAATTTTCTGTGAGAAGGCCCCAAACAACCAATTAAATAGATTTGAGTCACCGATTTGGTGTGATTGACGTGGTGGATTTATGGTCGAGAGTGAAAAAATATAAACCATGATTCCAAATATATGAATTTATCAAAAATACCTATTGAAAAGTTGTTTGGATTGGTCACAATTCAACTTTAATTCTAGTCATTTAATCTAATTCATTCAACAATCGTATAACAAAAGAAAATATGCAAGCAATCACACGTAATACGAGACACACGATATTTTGGCGTGAAAAATTAAGAGACCTAGTCCAACCAACTAAGAACTATCAAGAATGAATATAAAAGAGTCAACTTACAACCCAACTCTAAATACTCTTAATCCTCGGGTGCTGAATTCAGGTGTTTGCGGGTGTGCTCTTCTTGTATAGATCGAATCCCATGATCACGTATCTATCCCTCAATACGATTCTTCAATACTTGATTGAATGTCGAGCTCCACGACACCTCTGGAATCCTCCAAGAGCTGAACTCATATCCACCACCGTCTTGAACTCTTTCAAGACATCAACTAACAAAGAATGAAGGTTGATTTTGCTAAGAATTTGGTTGAGAGCCTCTTCTAAGTATATCAAAACCTTTAGAACACTTTTCAGTGCAGCTCTACTCTCATAAAAACTCTCTAGATAGAATAAAAATTCTTCAATTTGTCTCTCAGAGGTCTTAGACTTATTTGGGTTAAGCTTTGCCCTTCCCACAACCTCATATTTATAATGGAGGTATTCTAGGGTTTGTAAATTTTCAATTTAGTCAAACTCTTTGCCAAAACTGCAACTTTCCAATCTGAGAGTTTCTAAGAACTTTTTCTTATGCGGCTGCTTCTATTTATATAGGAAATTGAATTTTCTTTCATAAATGCTGGTATACTATTCTGTAGATTTTTTGCGTCTTGCTATGATGAACTCAATCAAAGTTGATCGAATCAGTTAGTCGAACTACACCTTCTTTGAATCTTCGATTGAAGTCGATTGAAAGGTACCGAAAAACTCTAATTTTTCTGCAGTCTCTGAATCTTCGATCAAAAGTTATCAGAATTGATGGAAAAGTATGGAAGCTCTCTGATTTGCACCATTCTCTATATCATCAATCAAAATCTATCGAATGGTATCGAAATTGAATACTTTTTCAAGTCTTTAACTAATTCTTCCTCTCAAGCACCTCTTAGTTAATACTTGTGAACGAAGAACCTTTTAGAGCTCAAATCCTTGCCTTGAATGCTTTGATAGACACCCAACATTTCAAATTACAAGAAATTTAAAAGATTATAAAATATTCCAATTACATGACTTTATAGAGAGTTCTGGGCCTATTTTAGAAGAGAATTAGTGAGGTCACGGTGATTCTAGGATTTTGAGGAGGGGCTGCAGAGGTGACGATGAAGTTTCGCTTATTCTAGGGTTTTTTAGCGTGGCTCTAGATGGCTTTGTTTCAAAGTGTCTGACTCCATTTTTTGGGTCTGTAAAAGAATAGAAGCAAATAAAAGATTGAGGTTGTATTGATTGAAACTGAAGACATATAGAGAGAAAGGGTAAAAGTTGGAGGGATGAAGAGAGAGGTGAAAACAACAGAGATCGTGGTCTGTTCTCCCTTTAATGGCTCGGCTTTGGTTTTACACTTCTCCAAAAGAATGTGGTTGTAATTTGGAAGGGCCACGAAATTCATGTCTGTGGCAATGACACGTGGGTGTCTGTCATAATATGACGAGAGCGTCCTCGTGTTATCATCACTCAAAAATAAAACTTAAACATGTCCTGCAAAAGAAAAGATCTGAGTGTACCCCTTCCCTTTTTTTTTAAGGTAAAACCAATGCAAGACTGTCACAACTTTTTGACCGAAATGGGGCAGAAATTAGTGGAGGTGAACGTAATTTGGTCCAGACACTCTTAATTGCTGAATCAAAAAAAAACAAAAGAAGAAAGAATATAGTTAATGAATTTTAAGGCCATGGAGACCTGCAAAATTATGTATCCATGCTTGTAGTCCTGAAGATTATTGGTTTCAAACCTTCTCTCATAGCCTCTTCTTTTTTTTTTTTTTTTTTTTTGGGGTGGGTGGGGTGGGGGGGGGGGGGGGGGGGGGGGGGGGGGGGGGGGGGGGGAACATATTCAGGAGGCCAATTCTGATTGAAGTTTCTCCTAATTTGTATGGATATAGAATGAGTTTCAAAACCATGGTGTCAAGGGTTGCACTTCTAGTCAACCCCTTGCCTCATTGTACATAGCTTCTCTCAAAGCTATACGGAATGCAAAGTGTGCTTTTAAGATGCCTAAGGGTGTACAAACATGTTTGGGACAAGTGCCAAGCAAAGCTCCAAGGGTTGCCCAAGAGTGCCCCACAGATGCCCAAGTGCCTAGCCAAGTGCCTAGCCAAGCAGCCAGGTTGGCTCGGGTTAACCTCACTTTGGCTGAGAATGAGGGGCAGGATAACCTCACTTTGGCAGCCACGCATGCCCAGATCGTGTGCCCATGTGCGTGCCCAGCTGCCTTGCCGCGTGCACACATTAACCTCACCAGTGGCGAGAAAGAGGGGCGGTTTAACCTCACTTCGCGTGTGTCAGCCGCCCAGCCATGCCGCGCCCACGCCGTGCCCAGATTGGGGCGGGTTAACCTCACTTCGGCCTTGCCAGTGCGTGCCAGATTTTCACACAATGCCACCTTTTGCGCAATTTTGGCATTCGCATAACTTTGTCGTCCGGAGGGCTTTTTGAGCAAGGTTTTTTTTGTTGGAAAGCTTTCAATGTAAACTTTGAAATGCACGAAAGCTTTTCCTTTATTTTGGCTTGTAGAATAAATGAGGGTCAATTATGACTCCTCGCACACACACTATATTTCCTTGTGCAAAGTTGTAAATGGCTAAAATAGCATATATAAGGGGGGAGAGCACGGTAAGCTCCAGACCACCTCGCTAGCTTTTATGCCCTACTTCTTAGACATTGTTTGCCTATTGTAATAGCATACTTTGATGCTTGTAATAGCTTGCAATTGTCAATAAAATGTCTCTTTTCATTGCTATAAAGTTGTTGCTCGTTGCCTACATTGTTCCTAGCATTGCCTACCTGTTGCCCACGGATTTCTAATTTTTGTGTTTGTCTTTGCATACAAACACGTCGGGTGTGCTTTGGCGGAGCTTGTCAAGCATTGGCAAGTGCCACACATGGCCGTTTGCCTATTCCGCGGGCCGGCACGTGTCAGTTGGTATCAGAGCCAAGGATTAGCTCGGAGCTTGGGGCATTGTGCATCGCTTACTACGGCTTTCGATGCAAGCAACTTTCAATATGCCTACGCAACGGGAAAGGTTGGATCTCTTGGAGGAGAGGGTGGCTAGGATGGATGCCTTGTCGGGTGCTTTGGCACATCTTGAGGGATGGATGCATGACTTGGAGCAAGCTCATGGCGTTGCTCATGTGCATGACCTTGAGGAGATGGGGGCAGACCTTCTGCTTGAAATTGAGGAGCTTCATGGCAAAGTGAATGTGCTCACTCGTGTGGTTGGGAATGCACTGCAAGGTGGGGGGGGGGGGGGGGGGGGAGATGCTCCTAGATGCCGTGTGCCGGAACCTCATGCCTATGGGGGAGCCCGTGACGCAAAAGAGCTTGACAACTTCTTGTTTGACATGGAGCAATATTTCAAGGCCGTAAGGGCAGACACGGAGGAAGCCAAAGTGACCATGGCCATGATGTACTTGTCGGCCGACGCCAAGTTGTGGTGGAGGATGAAGTATGATGAGATGCAACAGGGCATATGCGTTGTTGAGACATGGGAGCAGTTGAAACAAAAGTTGAAGCTGCAATTCTTCCCAGAAAATGTGGAGTATAATGCACGTCGTGCTTTGCGAGATTTGAAGCATACGGGCACTATAAGGGACTACGTCAAGCAATTTTCTAGCCTCATGCTTGACATCCGTGACATGTCGGAGAAGGATAAGTTGTTCTTTTTCCTTGAAGGCTTGAAGCCTTGGGCAAGGGTTGAGCTACACCGGCAGCGTGTGCAAGACTTGGCCCATGCACAAGCCGCAATTGAATGTCTTGTGGACTATGCATCTGAACCTAAGCAAAGGGACAATTCCCCACACAAGAATAGGGGCGGTGGCAAGTCACAAGGGCATGGTAAGCCCAAGAGTGGGGGAACCGATACCGCATCCTCATTTAGGAGCAATTCGGATGGAGGGTATGCACACAAGAACAACTATAAGCCTTACAATCATGACAAAGGGAAGGCCCAAAGCAACCAACCGAGCAAGGGCAAGGGCCCAATTTCGTGCTACCTATGCAGTGGACCGCACCGGATAGCTGAATGCCTACAAAAGAGAGCCCTGAATGCATTAGCTTCCGTGGCTGATCACACGTCGCAAGCAGCTTCTAGTGACAGCAAGGAAGACGACCGCAGGTCTAGGCAAAGCTCTAGAAGTGAAAGAAACTTTGGGGGAAGTAGGGTTGGGGCTTTTCACATGAATGCTATTGCCAAGAAGGGTGACAAATCGAAAACTCATGTCAAGAGAGGTGGCAATGTTGTTGATTGGCAGAAGCTTGTGAAGTAGCTAATCGTGCCTAATGACAAGGGCAACAACAAGAGGAAGAAGCCCGATGACAAGGGTAAGAAGCCTACTGAGAAGGTTGAGACCGACACAGTTGGCACAGAGGCTAAAGAGAAGAGAGTGTCCACCAAAGGGTTGATGTTTGTTGATGTCAAGATCAATGGTAAGCCCATACGTGCACTGATTGACACCAGTGCCACCCACAACTTTGTTGCTAGGACTGAGGTGGAAAGGCTGGGGTTGTCTTTGGAGAAGGACTCTAGCAAGATTAAGGCCGTGAACTCGGCAGCACAGCCCATCTATGGTGTTGCACGAGCGGTGCCTATAAAGGTAAGCTCATGGAAAGGAAAAGCCAACTTCACTGCGGTGCCTATGGATGATTTTCAAGCCATCCTTGGGTTGGAATTTATGAGGAATATGAAGACGGTGGTGATGCCATATTCGAATTCGATGTGTGTGATGGGTGAGAAACCGTGCTTGATCTCAACCATGTTAACCACCAACAGCGAGAAGTTCATCTCGGCAATGCAACTGAATCGGGGAGCTAAGCGGGGTGAGCAGACTTGGGTTGCTGTGTTGAAATTGGATGAGTTCCTTATGGAAGGGCCGGTACCCACACCAGTGAAGAAGGTGTTGAGGCAATTTGGGGATGTCTTTCCAGAAAAGTTGCCACAAGAGTTGCCTTCACGACGTGGAGTTGATCATGCTATTGAGTTGGTGCCTGGGGCAAAGCCACCAGCAAAGGCTCCTTATAGAATGGCCATACCGGAGTTGGAAGAGTTGCGAAAGCAGTTGAAGGAATTGCTTGATGCAGGCTTTATAAGGCCATCTAAGGCTCCCTACGGTGCGCCTGTGTTGTTTCAGAAGAAGCATGATGGTAGTTTAAGGATGTGCATAGACTAACGAGCTCTTAATAAGCTCACAATCAAGAATAAGTATCCTATTCCGAGGATTGCGGAGTCTTTTGACCAGTTGAGTAAGGCAAAGTACTTCACTAAGCTAGACTTGAGATCGGGGTACTATCAGGTGAGAATTGCTGAGGGTGATGAAGCCAAAACGACTTGTGTCACTCGTTATGGCTCATATGAGTTCCTAGTCATGCCATTTGGCTTGATAAACGCACCAGCGACCTTTTGCACCATGATGAATGAAGTCCTTGATGGGTACCTTAACCGGTTTGTGGTGGTATACATCGATGATATTGTGGTCTACAGTGCTACGATGGAGGAGCATGTGGAACACTTGGCTAAGGTCTTTGCTAGGTTGCGGGAACACAAATTGTATGTGAAGCTTGAGAAATGTGAGTTTGCTCAAGAAAAGATTAAGTTCTTGGGTCATGTTGTTGGACATGGTAAGATTCGTATGGATCAAGACAAGGTGAAAGCTATTAAGGAGTGGCAACCGCCAACCAATGTGTCGGAGATGCGTTCGTTCCTTGGTTTGGCTAATTACTATCGGAAGTTTGTTGAAGGCTACTCAAAGATAGCAACACCGTTGACTGAATTGTTGAAGAAGGGTAAGGCTTACGTGTGGACTGATGAGTGCCAACATGCCTTCACCGAGCTAAAGGATGCCATGATGAAGGATCCTGTGCTAGCTTTACCAGATATTGGTAAGCCATTTGAAGTTCAAACGGATGCTTCAGACTTTGCTTTGGGAGGTGTTCTATTGCAAGATGGACATCCCATCGCCTTTGAAAGTAGGAAGCTTAATGATACCGAACAGAGATACCCGGCACATGAGAAAGAGTTACTTGCAGTTGTGCATTGCCTGCAGGTTTGGAGGCATTACTTGTTGGGGACTCGTTTTGTGGTCAAGACAGACAACATGGCGGTTGGTCATTTCTTGACACAGCCCAAGTTGAATGCAAGGCAGGCAAGGTGGCAGGAGAAACTGGCCGAGTTTGACTTTGTGTTAGAGTACAAAGCCGGTGCCACTAATCATGTAGCTGATGCTTTGAGTCGGCGTGGAGAATTGGCCGCGTGTCACTTCATGGGTACTCTTTCCGCTATCTCTAATAAAATTCAGGAACAAATTAAAGCCAATCTAGACAAGGATGCTATGGCTGAAAACTTGATGAACCTTGTCAAGAAGGGCAAGACTCGCCAATTTTGGGTACAGGATGGGTTGTTGTTGACAAAGGGCAATCGCATCTTCGTTCCTAGAGCGGGTGATTTGAGGAAGACACTCCTTCGGGAATGTCATGATTCACTTTGGGCAGGACATCCAGGATGGGAACGTACACTTGCTTTGTTGAAGCAGGGATACTATTGGCCCCAAATGAAGGATGATGTGGAGGAATTTGTGCGCACATGTCTCATTTGCCAACAAGACAAAGTCGAGCACAAGAGGAAGGCAGGGTTGCTTGAACCGTTGCCAGTACCGAGTCGACCTTGGGAGAGTGTGTCGCTCAATTTCATCACTAACTTGCCAAAAGTGGGGGAGATCGCCACTATTTTGAATGTAATGGATAGATTTTCCAAATATGCAACTTTCATTGCCGCACCCAAATATGTGTCAGCTGAGGAGACTGCCCAACTCTTCTTCAAGCACATTGTGAAATATTGGGGTGTGCTTAGAAGCATTGTTTCTGACCGGGATACACGCTTTACGGGTACTTTTTGGACGGAGTTATTTAAGCTTCTGGGGTCAAAGCTTGACATGTCGTCTAGCTATCATCCAGAGACCGATGGTCAAACGGAGAGATTTAATTGTATGCTAGAGGAGTATCTCAAACATTATGTGAATGCTAATCAGAAGAACTGGGTACAATTTCTAGACATTGCACAGTTGTGTTTCAATTCTCAGAAGAGTAGCTCTACGGGCAAGAGTGCTTTTGAGATTGTAACTGGCCAACAGCCACTGCTGCCCCACACAGTGGATGGACCTTATATTGGAAAGTCACCAAGAGCATTCAATTTTGCCAAGGACTACAAGAAAAACTTGGACATAGTGCGGGCTTATTTGGACCATGCAGCTACAAAGATGAAGAAATGGGCTGATGAAAAGAGGAGACCTTTGGAATTTAAAGTCGGTGATCAAGTCTTGATGAAGCTCTTACCCGAACAACGGAAGTTTTTAAGGGGTAGAGATAAGAGATTGATACGAAAATATGAAGGACCAATGACCATCTTGAAGAAGATTGGGAAGTGTGCTTATAAGATGGATGCTCCTTCATGGTTGAAGATACATCCGGTCTTCCATGTTAGTTATTTGAAGCCCTATTTTCTAGACCAAGAGGATGAGTCTCGGAATAAGTCCCATAAATAGATTATTGTGGCAAAGGCGGACAAGAAGAAGTTTGATCAGATACTTGCCCACAGAACTATCACAGCGTCCAGGAAGCAAATGTTGCAATACTTGGTCAAATGGAAGGGTCTTAGGGATGAAGAAATCAGTTGGGAAAAGGAGGCGAATTTGACGGCTTTCAAGGAGGAACTTGCTTTATATTGGCAGGCTGAGTCGTCGAGAGCGCCGACCGATCAAGTGGGGGAGAGTGTCAAGGGTTGCACTTCTAGTCAACCCCTTGCCTCATTGTACATAGCTTCTCTCAAAGCTATACGGAATGCAAAGTGTGCTTTTAAGATGCCTAAGGGTGTACAAACATGTTTGGGACAAGTGCCAAGCAAAGCTCCAAGGGTTGCCCAAGAGTGCCCCACGGATGCCCAAGTGCCCAACCAAGTGCCTAGCCAAGTGCCTAGCTAAGCAACCAGGTTGGCTCGGGTTAACCTCACTTTGGCTGAGAATGAGGGGCAGGATAACCTCACTTTGGCAGCCACGCATGCCCAGATCGTGTGCCCATGTGCGTGCCCAGCTGCCTTGCCGCATGCACATGTTAACCTCACCAGTGGCGAGAAAGAGGAGCGGCTTAACCTCACTTCGCGTGTGTCAGCCGCCCAGCTATGCCGCGCCCGCGCCGTGCCCAGATTGGGGCGGGTTAACCTCACTTCGGCCTTGCCAGTGCGTGCCAGATTTTCACACAATGCCACCTTTTGCGCAATTTTGGCATTCGCATAACTTTGTCGTCCGGAGGGCTTTTTGAGCAAGGTTTTTTTTGTTGGAAAGCTTTCAATGTAAACTTTGAAATGCACGAAAGCTTTTCCTTTATTTTGGCTTATAGAATAAATGAGGGTCAATTATGACTCCTTGCACACACACTATGTTTCCTTGTGCAAAGTTGTAAATGGCTAAAAAAGCATATATAAGGGGGGAGAGCTCGGTAAGCTCCAGACCACTTTGCTAGCTTTTATGCCCTACTTCTTAGACATTATTTGCCTATTGTAATAACATACTTTGATGCTTGTAATAGCTTGCAATTGTCAATAAAATGTCTCTTTTCATTGCTATAAAGTTGTTACTTGTTGCCTACATTGTTGCTAGCGTTGCCTACCTGTTGTCCACGGATTTTTAATTTTTGTGTTTGTCTTTGCATACAAACACGTCGGGTGTGCTTTGGCGGAGCTTGTCAAGCATTGGCAAGTGCCACACACGGCCGTTTGCCTATTCCGCGGGCCGGCACGTGTCACATGGCCATGAGCTAGGACTCCTAATGTGATATGTGCTCCACACAAACAACAGTTGGAATGTTGAAATAGGAGTATATGATAGAACACAAAAAGGAATATTGGCAGAATAATTTCATCAGTTCAACATTGTTTACACGTTCAAGGACAACACCAGCATCTGTTTATGTAAAACATTGAACACCAATAAAACCACGCACCGTTGCACTAGTTTATTGGACACCAAGAAGTTCAAACCATGCACATACATCTATAGACTTACATTGCAACCGTAAATAACAAATTACAAAGCAGACACATTCCTTATTACAAGCAATCATTTCACTCAAACGATTAGAGAGGAGAACAGATTGAGGAGTAAGCAGCTTCCAAGATAAGAATCAAAAGCTAGCCCCCGTGCCCTTCAGCGCATAAACAGTGTTTCCACCTATGGGACAAATAAATTCAATAAAATTTAAGCACCATCAATTTTCTAATAAATAGGATAGTAGCAAAAAAAAAAAAAAGATAGTTACAGTTAACCAAAAGTCTAAAGAGAGAGGTCATATATTAAGGCTTACTGGCTCAAGGCACATGCAAACTGCTTTATGTGTGCATGGTTCAGTTTGGTGGTGCTAAATATGTCAGTCACTATATATGATGTCTGCTGCACAAAATACATAATCTATAATATCAAATTCAAAACAAAGTTACTGTTAATTAATGTTTGTATTATTTTTCACAAATCCAGCAAGACAAGAGTGCCGGTAAAACATCCGATTTGTAAGTTATTTTCTTAGCAGTTGAACTACAAAGGGTTAAGTAATTTCTAAGGAGCTAACTTTCCAAATGAAGTCATGAGGCCGTGGTTCTCCCCTTCATGTCAAAGCAAAACCATTCTTCTAAAAAACTCAAGTATTTGCGTGTGTGTACCACTTTCTAGTATAAACAATAAACAATATACAAAATGGAGAAACATCCACAAATATAAACGAATAAAAATACTCAAGAAGGACCCTAAATATGAAACAGGGTAAGCATCACTGACCTTTTCATTTGGTAATTTTCATTATGTTTCTGATTCCGTCAGGAATTGTCATTTCTGGATTGCACCCAATGATGGTAAAGTTCTTGAGTTTTGGCATTCCTCCTTCCTCGACTATGAACTCCTCTAGACGAACTGACGATTTTATTGTCAATACCTCAAGCGAAGGAAAGTGACATTACCATCGGAGTATACCATCGGAGTATGAATTTTCTCTCCCAATTTGAGGATCTTTAGTTTTGGTAGTTTCTTCAGAGTCTTCATTGGGTCTGTTTGCAATTGAGTGTGCTTAAGAGTAAACTCGGTAAGGTTTTGGGGCAGTTTATCAAGTTGGGGCAACTTTCCCATGTAGTAATTTAGACTCAACTTACGCAGGTTCTCATATCCAGACAGATTAAATGTTCAAATCTTCGACCAAAAACGTAATAACTTCAACTGCAACTCCTCTAACTTGTGTGATACTGGGGTGGTTGCATCAGATAATACCTCGCTGATATGCTGGGTCCGATAATCGATACGATGGGTCTGATAATCGACTCGCAACGTTCTCAAATTGGTAAATTTGTCCAAACAATCAGCCTCAAAAATCTTGACAGGCAGCCGAGATAGAGTTTGGAGTTTTCGTAAACAAATTTTAATTGGATGGAACCTATCCAACTTGACTCCACAAAATGAGCGACGAACCGAGCAAAATCTAGGTAAGAGAATATGTCATAGTTGTTTCATGTTCCAAATAACATTTGGAAGGATTACTCCATAGCATTCTTGAACATCCAAGGTCTGCAAATTTTTCAGATTGCTTATAGTGTAAGGAAGTTTTACAACACCAAACTGTTTGAATCCCAATTGAAGGTAACTCAAGTGCCTCAAATTTCCCACTTCATTTGGAAGAGAACTTCGATGATAGCAGCATAATCCGGTAAATCCCAAGTCCAATGAATAAAGGTCCTTGTAATTCTAAAAGGAGGACAGTTGCCCCTCACACTCAGCACACGAAGAAATCTGGAGTCCCCAATGATATTCTCAAACCTCGTTAGGTTTTTCATTTCTCCACTGAAACACATCATAGCCCGAATTTTGGGAGTTTGATAATTCAAAGAAACATAATCTCTAAAATTACTGTCACGGGTAGTGGCTCTACGTACCCTCACAGCAGAATTATGGGTGGTAACATCATTGTGAGTGGCCAAAGAGAGAAGAAATTAATCTCTTTGGCCACTCGAATGCAAAGGCAATGCAAAATGTCTTGAATGCGGCAACTTTCAGTCCTTCCGTTGTAACTTCTTAAAAAAACTTGGATTAGGTTCCTACCAACCAAGTGATGAAGGTAATCATCTCCCCATTCTCGACTTCTCTCACTTCCTACTTCGTATAAACCCCTCGGCTGCCCATATACTAGTTAATTCCAATGAAGCAATTTCAGTCCTCGGGAAAAAGCCCAAAGTATAGAAAGCATGGTTTTAACTTTGTAGGTAAATCTTTGTAACCCATAGCAAAGATCTCTAAGTATTGGTTTTCATTAGGGTGGCAAATGACTGGGTTTGGACGGGTTTAAACGGATTTAAGCTTAAATGGGTTTAACCTAAACTCTCCTAATTAGCAAGCAGTTTGAGTATGGGCGAGTCATTAACGGTTCAATGTAAACTCATGAATCTAAATTTGACTTGTTTATATATTGTTTAAATTTATGTATTTTATTATATTTATTATATTGTTCTCTTTTTTTTTGTTTTTATAATTTGGACTCATTTAATGTCTGCCTCTAATAAAGGCCCTTTTAGTAACACTGTCAGTTTTAATTTTTTTTGTTGACTATTTTTTTTGTTAATTTTTTGTGTTCTATTTTTGTTTTCTGACAAAACAAAATAAAAAACAGAAAACATGTTTGATAAACTAAGAAATTACAATGTGTTTTTTTTTATTTATATTTAACTTATTACTAAAAATATTAATATAAAATCTACAAAAGATAATATACATATATTTTATACATAGTTATATACATAAATATCAACATAAAATATCCAAAAGATAATACATATATATAGACATAGATATAAATATTTGGTACATAGTAATATAAAATATACAAAAGTTAATATGCATATGCATTTTATACATAGTTATATATATTTTATACATAGTTTATATATAAGAAAAATTATGTATACGCCCGCTTCATCGGCCACCGGCCAGTCGGCCGAATTAGGGACTTCACTTGGATTCAAGCTCTCGGAATCCTCTTCAACTCTCACTACTTCTCCGTAGAAGCCATCAAGGCCGCAAAATGGGACAGCGAAATCGACTACCTCAAATTCTCCTATGACGGCAAAGAGCTTCTCTTGCTGGTCGGCCCTCTTTTCGTTTGGAACTCGCAGGAGAGCAGCGTTAAAATAGAGCGAACCTCAAGCAAGAACAGCATTTTAGTGGTGGTGGGTGGGTGGTGGTATGTGGCGGCGTCAAGGGTGGGTGGTGGTGGGCGTAGGAGAGAGAAAAAGAAGAAGATTTTGTTTTAAAAATAAATACAAAAAAATAATAAAACACTTTTTTTTGCGGGTGACACATTTTTTTTTTATATTTTTTTAGCAAGTCTAATGAATACCTATATCCAACACATTTAACTTTGCTTATAATTGGGCTTGCATGATGCAACTCAATTAAACCCATGACAGATTTAAATGAGTTTTAAGTTAGTTTAACCGGACAAATTCATATACATGGGTTGAGTTTGCCTACTTTTTCAAGCTGACCCATTTTCTCTTATACCCCTTTTCATGCATGTGCAGTTCTCCGTCTCGATAACAATAGACCTGCTGTCACCACTATAGCTAGTGGCATACCCCGCATCTTTCTAATATTTTATCACCAATATTCTCTAATTGTGAGGGATCGCTACTTTCATCACTGTTTTCTGGTGCGGCCATTACCATTTTGAAGAACAATTTTCTACTATTTTCTTGATGTAAGGGTTGCAGCTCCTGTAGAAAACTATCCCCACCTACTTGAACACCTATATTGTCACCAATAATTTTGTTTTGAGAAGTGATGATTATTCTACTGCCATTCTTGAAATTGGTAGAGGTACCGTTCTTTAAAGTATTCCATGGTTCAATGCTCCAGATATCATCAATTACTATCACGTACCTTTTTTGGCTTAAGAATTTGAACAAATTGGTCTTCACATTGTGCTTCCACTTCTCCTTCTCCAGCCGACTTGTCTTGCTATGTCTGGCAAACGTTCGCTTATTTTTTATTGCTGAGAAACATAAATCCAAGCTGAACACTGAAATCTTTCTTGAACAGAATTATAAACTTTCTTGGCAAGAGTTGTCTTGCCCAGACCGGCCATGCCAACAATTGAGAGCACACGATGTTGTAAATCTTTATGGAGCACTTTGGCAGCCAATTTCTCAATGTGCTCATCAAAAACAACAATATTAACTTCGTCAATGTGGGGGAAAGATCGTCTTGGATCCCTGGTGTCTCCTTCATCTCGGCCACTTCTTTCTTTGATTCCACAAGTTTGTCTGGCATTTTTTATATCATCAATCCTTCTTTTGATCCCTTCAATCTCCACAGCAAAGTCACGAGCAGTTTTGCAGTTGAGGAGGATCCATTTGGCACTCTTAAGCCAACCAAGACACCCCCTCCTGTCGTCCCTCCCACGTGATGCTAGCTTGGGAAAGTATGTGTCGATGATGTCCTCAACATCATAAGCAAGGTCCCAAAAATTTCTTGTAAAAATATAAGAAATTCAATAATTCCTATTTTCTTCCTATTTTTATACTTTCAATGTAGCTTTCTTGAAATATACCACCATACAACGTGATGATGCAGTGAATTTGTATGTCCTTCTCGACTTCTGATACAAATTATTGGGGTGATGAATCCTTTTGCTGGGAATACCGGTGTGGTACCTGCCAAAGACACTCCAATATCAAAGTTAGGCTAGAAGTTTGGACAAAGTAACAATGTTCAAGGGTTGATGTATCTTGTACCTTCTTGGAGATGATGACTGCCATTTTTTAGGAGTGTCGGCTTGGATCATGGGCGCCTTCATGGGAGAGCCAATCGTGCCCTCAAATTACGCATCCACCCTGGTGGGGATGCATCGTGCCTAGATATTAGACTCCATAGACCATGCCGCCAGTCGTGGGGAAATCGTCCCAATCATGGGATCGTGGGGACTGATCATTAGGCGAGAATCTCGAGATGCTCTAATGGCGGCGCCTGGTGTATCGCTGGAGCTCTGCCGTTTCATGTCTGTTAGCAGGCCTGGTCTGGAGAAAAGTTCAGACGGCCTGGTCTGGAGACATAGCACGAGCTCATCTTGTTTGTGTTAGATTATTCTAAATTGAGCTAACATTAATTAATGATTAGTTTGCTAAACACAGGTTGGACCCAAGTCTGGATGAGACAAACATGGTAAGCCCAATAAGGTTGTGATCTATCATGTATTGGGCTAGTGTGCACCTATTGAATTAATGTGGTTTGACGGTATTTAGTGTGGGCCTAGTTAATCAATTGAGCCTTTTATGGAGGGGCCCAATGTGTCTAGGCTTTTAATATATATAGAGGCTAAGTCCCCTCTCTTTCCACCATCAGGCAGTTTTTTTATAAAATTCCATCATACAGAGAGTGGGTACAGAGAGGAAGACTTGTCACTAATGCGTGTTCTTCAAGATTACAACCACCGCTTCATTGGATCAAATAATTATAGAGCAAACAGGCAAGTTTTGCATACTTCTTGAATCTTGAATCATGTTGATGTTCTATATTCACGTATAATTCATGATCATGTTTTATGATCAATTTTATGCTTACATGTGGTATCAGAGCCTATATATGTGAATTTAGGACTCATATAGTATTATTTTTGTGATTAAAATTTGTACTTAAGATTATAGACCTTAATCTTGGATTTTTCAATCCATTCGTTCTTGAGGTTGTTTTGAGGAAACAATACACGGCTTTTGTTCCTTTCGACATAAGGATCATTCTCATATATCGCTCGTGTTCTCGTTCGACCTGTAGAGTGAGAATCAAAATTTTAAAGTGTTACTCCTAAAATTGACGAAACTAAAAAAAAAAAAGAAAAAAACTTGATAGTCTCTGATTTTTTGTCTTGCGACTTTGCGCACTGGTTGTGCTTAAAGAAGAAGAAGGTAATAGGTTGGCTTGTAAGGCCCACGCGCACACTTGGCGAGTGCAATCGAACCCCTTTGTAGTGAAGATGAGACATCACCCTCTCAGTGTACCGACCAGTCATCTCAAAGGGGACCAATTTTCAAATGCTAGGGCGATCTCATATGGTGGTTATTTGAAAGGAGCCTCATAGCATGTTGCACTCTCTGCCCAAAGGGAAGATGGTAATGATGCACTAGGGTATCCCTATTATTTATGCTTGGTAAAATTGTTGCCCTTATCTTACTAATATATTGCCTTATTTTGGTTGTTGCCAAAACAGTTTCCTTTGCAGTTAACATCAATAACACCACTATTGTGCTGTTGAATAGTTTGAATTTTAAGAAGTGGAAGCAGGATATAGAGTTTGCTTTGGGTATTGTTAATTTGGATTTAGCCTTGAGAGAACCTGAACCCGCTGCACTCACTGATACTAGTACTGCTTTTGAGAAGGAGTTATATGCAAAGTGGGATAGATCCAACCGACTCAGTCTCATAGCCATCAAGAGATCCATCCCTGAGCATCTATTGACGGGCTTGCCTGAGACCAATAATGCAAAAGTGCTATTTGAGGCTATAGGACAGAGATATCAAGTATCTGAGACTGGATCCCTGATGAATGAACTCATGAGTTTAAGGTATGATAGCCAGAGTGGGGTAAGGGAATATGTTTTGAAACTTGTTTTTCTCCAATCCAAACTTAGAGGTCTGAATGTAACTCTCCCTGATGATTTTATTGTCCATCATGCTCTTAATACTCTTCTACCAGAGTTCAGCTAGATAAAGACCGCTTATAAAACCCAAAATGAGTCTTGGACAGTGAATGACCTCATTGCCAAGTGGGTCTTAGAAGAGGATACACTTAAGAGAGAAAAAACTGAGTCCGCCTTACTTGTTTCTCATACGAAAATCACACCTGGGCAGGGTCATGGGAATCGAGAAAACCATATGAGATCTAGTGCCAACACCTTTCATAAAGGTCGGGACAATAAAGGGCATGGCAAAGGTCACGGTCAGACCCATAATCCTTTTAGGTCATAATGCTACAATTAAGAAGGCCATCAAGTATTTTTTCTGTAAGAAAGAAGGCCACATAAAGAAAGATTGTCATAGGCACAAGTCCAAGTTAGAAAAGAAGAAGAAATAGGAATGAGGTAACTCACTTGCCTTAACTTGCTTTGAATCTAATTTTGTTAGTGTCCCATCAAATTCTTGGTGGTTTGATAGTGGTGCAACTGTTCATGTTGCCATGTCTTTGCAAGGATTCAGAAGCAAGCGGAGGTCAAGTGAGAGTGAGGCCATGCTTAGAGTTGGAGATGATAGCATAGTTAGGGTCGAGTTCATAGAAGATGCCATTTTAAATTTAGAAACTAGTTTTCAACTTATTTTGGAAAACGCTGCTTATGTACCGTCTTTTAGACGGAATTTGTTTTCTATTTCTTCTTTGGACAAATTTGGATATGGTTTTCAATTTCAAAATGGCATTGTTGATTTATTTTATAATTCCAAAATTGTTGGCCATGGTTTTTTATCTGATGGATTATACAAGTTAAAATTGAAACAGAACAATGAGTATGCCTCCTTCCATGTTGAAAATAGTGTGTCCAAAAGACCTAGAATTAAAGAACAATCTTTCATGTTATGGCATAAACGTCTAGGTCACATTTCTAAAGAAAGATTTCAAAGGTTAATTAAAGATGACATTCTTATACCTCTTGATTTTGGAGACTTAGACACTTGTATTGATTGTGTTCGTGGAAAATTGACCAAGACTAAGAAGAAGAGTGCAACATGGAGTGGTGACCTTTTAGAAGTCATACACACTGATATTAGTGGACCTTATTCCTCTACTTTTTGTGAAAATAAATATTTTCTGATCTTTATTGACGATTTCTCTCGTTATGGTTATGTTTACCTAATTCAAGAGAAATCTGATGCACTTGAAAAGTTTTAAATTTTTAAAATAGAGGTTGAGAATCAATTGACCAAAAGGATTAAGGTTGTTAGGTCTGACCATGGGGGTGAGTATTATGGTAGACATGATGTCACTGGACAGCATATGGGACCGTTTGCCAAATACTTGTAAGAATGTGGGATTGTTGCCCAATATACCATGCTTGGTAGTCTTGAACAGAATGGTGTGGCTGAAAGGCATAATCGCACCCTTAAAGACATGATGCAGAGTATGATGAGTAGGAGTAATTTGCCTACATACCTTTGGGGTAATGCCATTGAGTCAGCCTTGTACATTCTCAATAGGGTTCCTGGCAAGTCTATTCCTAAAACACCTTTTGAGTTGTGAACTAGTAGAAAGCCTAGCCTTAACCATCTTTGTGTTTGGGGTTGTCTGGCAGAAATTAGGAAATATAACCCTTCTGAAAGGAAAACTGACCCTAGAACCACTCGTTGTTTATTCATTGGATATCCAGATCATTCTAAGGGATACAGGTTCTACTGTCCTATACCAGGTGCTAGGATTGTTAAGTCTCAGACAGCTAAGTTCTTGGAGCATGATACAGCTGATTTGGAGACCTCATAGCATCATGATGTGGATAGGTAAAGTGGGGTGGTGCCTATCCCTTTGCCTAATATCCAGACTTTTGCTTTGCCTACACCTATGGATGGAGTTGATCAAGAGCAGCTGGGGATTAATGCTCCAATGACTGTTAATGCTCCTGATCCTGTTGAGTCTGTTCAAGAGGTACCTGTGAGGAGATTAGTGAGACAGAGGAGACCTGCCATATCTGATGAGTTTGTTGTCTACCTTAATGAGAGTGACTATGATGTAGGTCCTATGGTTGATCCAGTGACCTATGCTAGTGCAATTTCAAGTCCCCAGTCTAGCATGTGGGTGGATGCTATGACAGATGAGATACGTTCTATGATACATAATGGAGTATGGGAGCTCGTTGATCTTTCAGTTGGCTGTAAGCCTATTGGTTGCAAGTGGGTGTTCGAGACCAAGAAAGATTCTAAAGGGCAGGTTGAGCGTTTCAAGGCCAGATTGGTTGCAAAGGGGTTTACTCAGAGAGAAGGCATTGATTATAATGATACATTTTCTCCAGTTTCATCTAAGAATTCATTCAGAATTGTCATGGCTCTGGTGGCTCATTATGATTTGGAGCTTCATCAGATGGATGTTAAGACTGCCTTTCTGAATGGTGGCCTAAATGAGGAGATTTATATGGAGCAACCTGAAGGCTTCAAGGAAGAGGGTAAGGAGCACATGGTATGTAAGTTAAAGAAATCCATTTATGGTTTGAAGCAAGCCTCGCGTCAATGGTATTTGAAATTTGATGAGTTTGTCACTTCTTTAGGCTTTGTGGAAAATAAGGTTGATCAGTGCATATATCTCAAGGTCAGTGGGAGGCAATTTATTTTTCTTGTTCTTTATGTTGATGATATCCTACTCGCCAGCAGTGACCTAAGTCTTTTGCATGAGACTAAGGCGTTGTTGTCTAAATCGTTTGATATGAAAGATCTTGGAGATGCCTCATTTGTTTTAAGTATTAAGATCATTCGTGATAGATCTCGTGGTATGCTAGGGATTTCTCAGAAAGGATACATCAATCGTGTACTTGAAAGGTTTAATATGCAGAACTGTAGACCTTGTGATGTTCCTGTTACCAAAGGTGACAAATTCAGTAAGAGTCAATGTCCGAAGAATGATTTGGAAGTAAAAGCTATGTAAAATGTTCCTTATGCTAGTGCAGTTGGGAGTCTTATGTATGCTTAGGTGTGTACTAGGCCGGATATTGCTTTTGCTGTAGGAGTTCTTAGTAGATATCTTTCTAACCCTGGCATGGACCATTGGGTGGCTGCAAAGAAAGTCATGAGGTATTTGCAGAGCATGAAAGATTATATGCTTGTATATAGAAGAGTGAAGAATCTTAAGGTTATTGGTTATTCAGATTCAGATTTTGCTGGATATGTGGATGACATGAAGTCTACTTCAAGATATGTTTTTATTCTAGTTAGAGGAGCTATTTCATGGAAGAGTGTCAAGCAGACTCTTACAGCTTCTTCCACTATGCATGCTGAGTTTGTGGCTTGTTTTGGAGCTACAACCCAAGCTGTTTGGCTGCGAAATTTCATTACAGAACTTAAGGTGATTGATTCCATTGCTAGACCACTGAAAATCTTTTGTGATAATAGTGCAGCCGTATTCTTTTCTAAGAATAATAAGAGTTCTAGTGAGTCTAAGCATATTGAGATTAAATATCTGTCTGTTAGAGATTTAGTAAGGAAAAGTGACGACGTTGAGCATATTGATACAAAAAAGATGATGGCAGACCCCTTAACCAAGGGACTCAGGCCTGTTACTTTTAGTAGACATGTTTCTGACATGGGTGTAATTGGGTCATTTGATGTACTTGGTTAGTGGGAGTTGTTTTCCTTACATTATTTAGCAGATCTTATGTGTTGAAACACTTTTAGTCATTTTGTAATTGTCTTTGATGCCATTTATGCATGAATGTATTTTTGATGCTTGTATATCATATGGATAAATGTATTCATTAATCAGTTTTATTGATAGTTTTAAGTTTGGTGTTACTTAAGTAATTCAGGATATGTCTTGTGTTTGCACCATAAAGTTATCTAAAGTTATCTCGAGACAGTTATACAGGACATGCTGGTTTCATTGGAAACCATAGGAATTCTCTTGCTTATTGATTGAGCATACAGTTAAAGAGAATTTGAGGACTGATTGAGGATTAGCACTGTTATGAGATCACATACGGAGTGCTTTTTCCTACCACACTACCACATTTAATCCATGTCGATAGGATTATTAGTACTTGTAATCATGAGTGGTCTTGCATGGACTAATAATGTAATGACTGTCTTGGTTCAATATTGATAGCCTTGTTGGACCGAATTGTTTTAGATGTTGTTTCTCATCCTACTTGGTTTTTTAAAATTGTGGCCACGTACAGTTATTTCTATGTTCCAACTCGAGAGTCGTTTTCTAAATTTTTTTTTATATAATTTGTACAACACTACAATTAATGTTTGCTCAAGTGGGAGAATGTTAAATTATTCTAAATTGAGCTAACATTAATTAATGATTATTTTGCTAAACACAGGTTAGACCTAAGTCTGGATGAGGCAAACATGATAAGCCCAATAAGGTTGTGATCTATCATGTATTGGGCTAGTGTGCACCTATTGAATTAATGTGGTTTGACGGTATTTAGTGTGGGCCTGATTAGTCAATTGAGCCTTTTATGGAGGGGCCCAATGTGACTAGGGTTTTAATATATATAAAGGCTAAGTTCCCTCTCTTCCCACCATCAGACAGTTTTTCTATAAAATTCCGTCATATAGAGAGTGGGTACAGAGAGAAAGACTTGCCACTAACGCGTGTTCTTCAGGATTACAACCGTTGCTTCATTAGATCAAATAATCATAGAGCAAACAAGTAAATTTCGCATCCTTCTTGAATCTTGAATCATGTTGATGTTCTATATTCACGTATAATTCATGATCATATTTTATGATCAATTTTATGCTTACAGTCTGTCCATAAGGAGACAGACCAGCTACACTTGTATTATCGCAACATTCCAAAAACAGACTAATTAATGCCTGGAAAATATATCGGCCGGCTGGTGCAATCCAGCTGACTGATACATCGACAATCTGTATTCTTATGTATTTTGGACACTAATTAAAGTTTGTTTATTGGAATTTGCGTATGGTTAGATTGGGTCATAACTAGGTGAACATAATTGGTCAAAAGCTTACTGTCCGTCTCGCATGTGTTAAAAGCATATAGCCACTGCTTATAAGCTTAAACTAACTTTTTACCAGAAAGAACGGAAATTAAGGCCCGTACGGTTAGTTAAATTTTGACTCTTATGACCATCCCAAAATAGACAGGTTTATATTTATAAAGCTAACACTATACAAATAAAAAATTAATGTAAAATATATGTAGAGAATAATGTGGTTAAATCAGAGTCTCTCATTTTAAAATAAACATTTATTATAATAATTTTAATTACAAAACATACTAAATGTCATCTCATTCTGATTAGATTTTTTATACAAATTTTTTAAAAGAACAGCGTTTTTCATTACACAAAAATTGTATAAAAAATTTTACAAGAATGATGGAGTAGCGAAAATTTTGTATTAAAAATTTCATGATGGGTCTTTTGTTTAAAATGAATGACTTTCATTCAACCATATTATTTCAGTGATAAATTCTATATAAATTTTCTAATTGTATAGTATTATCCAATTTTTTAGGTTTCAATTTAGAGGTCCCTTTTAATAATGCAAATCCAACTTAGGTTCAAACAAAGTTTATGTATCTATTTGATTATAAACAAGGGCAGAACCATGAATTTTTCTTTTGGTGTTCCGGGCCTGAACCAACATAGAATTTCTGGTTGTTGGTTTCAATTTAATTGCAAATTGGCCTCCACGCTGGGCTTCCACTTCTTCTCCAAGCCAACTTGTCTTGCTATGTCTTGCAAAGCTTCTTTATGTTTGGCTGCTGAGAAACATAAATGCAAGCTGGAGATCACTGGAATTTCCCTTAAACAGAATTAAAAATCCGTTGGAATGACAATAATGAAATTGGCCGGAAGCTACCACTAGAACCTCTGGGCCAATTGCAAGATGGGAGCAACAATGTTAACGCTGCTTTGCACTTGAACTCTGGTAGCCTAAATACCACTCCATCCAAACCCCTTCCTTTTCCGCACGACTGCAAGCTTGCTCAGAAGCAGCAGCCTATATATGGAAGATCATGATGATGAGGGTCCAATTAAGAAAATAATAGAAATAAATGGGAGTAGTTGGTGGAGGTTGTTAGTTTGTTAAACCAGAGATGTAGCCAAATGAAGAGAAAGAAAACTGAACGTGTAACCCTTGGAAGAGTATAAAAGGGGAAGGAGAGGCATAGAAGGGTTGTTGAATGATTGTAGTCTTTGAGTACCTTGAGTACTTTGTATCTTCTTCCTTGTTCCTGAATACAACCATTATCAGAGCTCCATTTGTACTCTATTTCTGTTCTTTCTTGTGTTCTTCTAGAGGTCTGCATTAGTGGATACTCCGTCTCTTACAAGCAGGATCACATCATTTGGTATCAGAGCTTTCCTTCCTCACCTGTGAAGGGCTCTAATATGGCAGACAACTGGATCACAAGAAATCAGAATGTTCGAATAAAATCTCAAAAACATAAAAGAGTAAAAGCAGATGTTGAATGCCCTAGATCAGAGATTTGATCAGCTGTTTCAAGATCTTCAATTCTCACATCAAGAAGCGGAGAACTTCAACAAATATGCAATTCTAAGAGAGTTAATGGAACTAAAACAAGAAGGCACCATTAGAGACTATTGGAAGAAATTTATTACTCGCCAAAAAGAGACTATTGGAAGAAATTTATTACTCGCCAAAAAGAGACTATCGGAAGAAAATTTGAGGGAATGACCAACAAGTTCAGAGGACGACAACTCATCTTGGACATGAAAAAGAATTTAGAAAAGAGATGCAGAAGTTTTAGCCCAAAAATATATCTCCAGCAGTAGGTTTGGCCATGTTACATGAAGAAGCCATTAAAGCTAAGGCTAGAAATTGGGCAGCCATACTAAATAATCCAATTCCAGCCAATTTCCACAAGAATATGGAACACATGGACGAAGATCAGGTATGTGATGTTCCTAACACTCCTGATAGATTGGTTGCATAAATTACTAATGGCAGAGGTTGTATCAAAGAAGTAAGCTGAAAAACTTACCCTTTTTCTATGTTTTATCAAAGAGATTAATTACTACAATATTATGTCAAAGTGTAATGGCTATCAGCAATATTGTACAATTCAAGATAAAAAAGAGAACAAATCATTTAACCAAGAACACACGAGGTTTTTGCCGTGGAAACCCTAACTGGGGAGAAAAACCATGTGTCCCCTTTATCAGACAATGATCTATAACTTATAGTTCAGACGGTTTCAAGACTTTTTACAATCAAAACCTATCAAATCATTGATCTAATTATTGTTTGGGTCTTGCTTGTATTCACGATTCACTATCTCCATGTTTGACCACCCTTTCAAATCCCCTTAGAACGGATTTAGCACCTTAAACTCCTTTGAGACTTTTAATCTCCTCAATAAAGTTGAAGAAGATTATTGCTAAACTTTTTTTCTAAGCCTTTTGGAATGTGAAAAACACTTCTCTTTAAGAGTTTTCAATGTGGCGGCTCAGATCTAGGTCTGGAGAAGTGTGTTGGGTCTTAAATAGGCAAAAAAACCCTAGTGGCACGATTCTCGAGAATCCAGATCTCGCTCAACTCAATCCCTCGAAAACCTGTGAGGATCTCGCAAGCTCAATTCCCAGATTTTACATGCTCACTGTTTTTGCTGTCGACATCTCACGACATCTTGCGAGGATCCCGCGAAGTCCTCCCTAATTTTGCATGCTCACTGTTTTGCCATTGACATCTTGCGACATCCTGCGAGAATCCCGCGAAATCCTGCCTAATTTTGCATGCTCACTATTTTTACCCCCGACATCCTGCAACATCCCGCGAGGATCTTGCGAGATTCCTTGAAGTCTATCGATGTCTCTCGAAGTCTATATATCTGCCCAAGATATATCATATAAGTCTCTCTTAACACGAGCTTGTATGAATAAGCTTTAAATCCTTTGCGAATGCTTGTGATAAATATCCCAATTTTTCAAATTACATCAAACAAGACTTGGCACGAAATTTAGCCAATTACATAACCTTATAATCTCCCCATTTGACAATTTTGTGACCAAAACCCTATGCTACAAGACACATTACATGGAAAGAAATAAAATTACACTCAAACCCCAATCACAAGCATATAGAGTGCTCCTACTGCACAATAACAAGAATCATCCATGCAGGTTAAACACTGGCAAGCTACAAACCCATCAAGTGCAAGAGATATAGCATAAATAAGCAGGCATAGTGTCACCCCCTTTTTTGAACAAACTGACAAATGAAACACAAGGAGCTAGAGAAAAAAGATTGTGAGGTATAAAGAAGATGTTGCCCCTTTAATGTATTCTCTTTCTGAATAACATGTAATCACAAAGAGTTTTCTCGCCCCCTTGTTATCTCAATATAAGAAAGAATTATCAAACAACCCACACAATTAAAAACTAAAGGGAGATATGCTAAAAAGAAGAATATCATTTATACAAAACAATTAGTCAAAATTGGACTAGCCTGAAACAAAATAAAATCAGGGTATTTTTATAGAATCGATGTCTTAACCCCAGCATGCTTATCATCAAAATACAAAATAGAACTCATGAGTCTCATGATGACTGTAGCATGAAAAAAATAAACATCAAACATGCATAAAGTTCGCACAAAGATGAAAACAATTGGTTATGAGGTGATCAAAAGTATATCCATGACAATGTATGATGAATGCAAGTACTCTAATAAGATTAATAAGAATATAGACCCTAGAAAAGATTAGAAATAGCCAGCCACGAAGAATCACATCAGGAAACTTAAGACATAAAAGTCAAACCCATATGATCTCATTCTCAATTTTCAAGAACTCTTGTTCCTCGTTTTTTATTTTTTATTTTTATTTTTTGGCACAACTCTTCAACATATTCAAGGAGTATCCAGCCCTATCTCTCTAAGAATGAGACCATGAAACACAAAGAGATGGCTTTCACACACATGAGCTGGTAGCATTCTCCTCTTGCCACATAACAATGGTAGTTGCACTCACATTTATTGGTAACTCTTTCCATCGGGGATATAGAACCAATAAGAGAGGGAATCACATGTATACGTCAATCTAGTCATTCGAAGGTTCAAAAGGTTTTAACCATGATGTGTGCTATGGGAGGATCATAAAAGGCGGATTCCATATTCTAAGAGATCTCATGAGGAATGCACCTTTTAAAAATGAATAACAAGTATGATAATTATCACTAAAACTATTAACTCATCAGAATGCAATCAACGAAGCACACAAGATTCAACCTTAAACATATCATTACATCAATCAACACATGGGGAATATTTTAAGTCAATGACTAGCACAACCAAACCTAGACATACAATAACAAAATCTTTTTGGTTTTTCTCAAACTTTTTTTTTACGTTTTCCAATAAATTAAAGAAAACATAAAAAATTAGACATACAAACAATATCATAATTCCAGGAAAACAAAATAAGCATAAAGCACAAATATCCTAGATTATGTCACAAATAGCATTTACTCCACAACGCTTGCCCCTACAAATTTCTTAGGGGTTCTAAAAGAGTCCAAATCAGATTTCCTCACCCAAATGACATTCATATTATATTTATCAATGAACTATTGAGGTTTGGGTGGAGTTCTAGGTCTTGCCTTAGCATTGTTGTTCCTCCTTTCGCCATGATTTTAGGAACTTACATTGGCTTTAATGCAAATCTATTCACATGATTTGTAAGGACTCTAATCTGACTTTTCAACCTCTCATAGTGACTCATAGGTTGACAATGAGCATGAGAATTAGGAACCCTATTCAATTTGCGATAATAAGGTCTAATGTAACCAGACATGTCACAATGATGACAAACAGAAATAAACTTTGAAGATTGGGCAACCTTTGGAAGTTTGGACTTCACATGAGAAGTAATGAACTTATAAAGCACATGTTTAGTCTCCTAATTAGAGCAATGAGGCCGGATAAGACCCTTAACACAACAATAATGACAAGTGCGAACAGACCAAGTAGGCTTGGTCTTAGTATTAGGCACAACAAATGCATATGTGGTGGTGTTCTTTTTGAAAGTCACAACCTTGGCCTTCAAACTAGGACAATAAAGCTTAATGTGCCCTTTAGTTCCACAATGGTGCCATGAGAGAACAACCTTAGCATGCTTAGCGATTAGACTACATAAGTGTAGTCTATGGCCGCTAAATGGCCTTTTATAACCGTAGATTAAAGTTAATTATGATTTCTTTGCTTTATGTTGTATTTAACATCATACTCAACCTCATTTCAGGTATTTGAAGCCAAGGAAGTCATTTTGGAGTTAAAGAAGTGATCCGAGCTACGACCATGGCTCATCAAGGACCGTTACCAGGGCTTTTGTCTTGGAAAATATGCAAGCTTCTACTCGTAGATCGGAACGGGATGAATGGTACGCCGTTGAAAATTTCTTTCAAAGTTACACATATTTGTGTCTAATGTGCATCGGGAAATTCTAACTCCAAAAGCTTCAAACAAGTCGATTCCTGAATGAGCGAAAAATGGGATTATCATTCGAACCCCGAGGAGGCCATTCGAACGGCCAGAAGAAAAGAAGTCAAAATTTTGCCTACCATTCGAACTATGGAAGGGGCCGTTTGAACGGCCCGAGAGCACGCATCAGAGAAATGGCCTACCATTCGAACGACCCTTCTAGCCATTCGAACGGCAAAGAACAAGCCAGCCACCGTTTGAACGGCTGAACGCCCGACCAGCCGTTCAAATGGAAAGGATATTTCTTGCCAGATTTTAGGGTTCGATTGTAATCCCTATAAATACAAACTTCCATTTTATTTTCGAGATATCAGAGTATAGGGGTACTGATATTTAGGGTTTTTGTAAGTTTTTTATTTATTTAGCTTATGTTTGTTAGATTATTGCTTAGTTGTAATTGTAATCTCTCAAACACTAGTTATAATACATGTTTCTTCCATTTCCTTGCATTAAATTCATAATGTCAGTTGAGTTCTTGAATTAAATTTGGATTTTTAGTATTTCTTCAATTATTTCGAAGTTGTTTCATATATAGATATAAGTAGCTAACTCTTCCATTATTGGGATTAATTGTGAAGACCCATTGGAGGTCTTGGATAAATAAAGGGGGTAGAGATTGTATTTTTAAGCTAAATCTCAGTTTTTATTATTCTTCGTGTTCATCGTACTAGAAAATATTGAAAACTTGGATGATTGATTATGTTCGGTAACGTTTATGCGTGAGTCTATACTCAGTATATGCGCTGCACGAATCGATGGTATTCGTCCTTGATTCTAAAAACTCTATTTATTCTATAAGTTAAATTTCTAAAGAACACCTCGTTTTTATCACTAGAACTTCCGAATCTGAGATTCACGACGTAGTCGAATGATTTGAGTTATAAAATACCTCCTTTGGCATTTCTAGAAAAACAATCGATTAGATCAATTAATCCCAAGACTTTGTCCCATTAAGTTAAAATCAAATTTTATTCAAGTCGTTTTGCATTTGTTTGTAGCTAGTTTAGATCACCAAACCATTTCCAAAACAAACATATTTTATTTTCCTTTTTAGAAGCATTTTATTAGAACTTTGTGAGCGATTGAGAAGGTAGTTCTAGGTCTTTCAGTCCAGTGCACATAGCTCCTTGTGGGAACGATCTCGTACTCTAAGTTTTACTACTCTGCCAACTTTCGCTTAGGATTATCTCGAGTGAGCACGGTTAACGCGAGTCAAGTTTTGGCGTTGTTGCCAGGGAGCCTTGCTTTCGCACAAGTGACCGCAAGAGACATGCTAGAACACAAACCTTAGTCAACGTAAAGTTCAGCGGACTGTTTCACCATCAATCTTTAACCACGGAGGAATCATCAACTAAGGCCATTCGGTAACTCGTTCCATCATTTTTGTTTTGATGTGTTAGAATTTTAGAGTGTTTAATTGTTTTTCTTCTTTTTAGGGGTCTAGGCATTTTGTAGTTAGGAGGCGGAACTAAAGGCGGTTAGGCTTTGTGTTAATTGCTTATTGGTGGTTTTGCCTTGTATGTGGAGATTGGAGAATCGTTTGGATTGCATTTAAATTTCTTGTGGACAACGAAGTTGACATTTATGTGAAGATTGGAGGTTCGGAAGGAATTGATTTGACTTGATTGATATGTGCATTGCATTTGTATGTCCCAATTCTTTAGAGATCACACACATGTGTTGGTCCAAAAGGCAAACCAAGAGGGGGGTGAATTGGATTTTTCGAAGATTAACAACAATGAAAATTAATTAAAATTAATCTAATCAATGTAACAGTGATCAATCTATATGCAATGCAATATAATCAGAGAAGAGAAAGAAAACAAAGCATAAGAAAGAACACATAGATTTACCAAGGTTCAACCACAACCTATGGTCTACGTCCTCACCCCAAGACCTCCTTGAAGTCTTCTTCCACTATGTAATCACCAATTACAAATGGGCGGCTAATTGACAAAGTGCTCAGCTCACTATACACAAGAACTCTTCACCGAGCTCTTCAATCTCCAAGTGGTTTTGTCCAAGCTCCACTCAAACTTCCAAGAGTTTTGCTTTCACAAGAGAACTCTCAAACTCTCAATTACAAGTGTATAAAAGTATACAAGTAACTAACACACTCTCTAGCAAGAGTAGATTTTACAATTTAAGCTCACAGAAGAAGGCAGGAAGAATATTCAGAGTATATTAGTGATTCAGTCAATTTGATCTTGTTTTTGTCTTCAATCACTTGTATAAATGCAACTGGAAGTTTATATATATACCCCTGTGTTGATTTCATCCGTTAGAGGTTGTTAGGTATCATTAATGCACGTCTAGTCTGTTATAATGTTAAGAAAAATAGCTACTATATCCAAGGAGTCGCCTCCAGGCTTGTGGAGTCAACACTTTCTGCTTCTGGATTTACCAGATGTTGTTCACTGACTTCATGAGTCCGCTCTTCATATCAATGAGGTGACTCCTTGTTTATTCTGTCTTCACATCTTTAGCTTCTGTTGTCATTAGGCAACTCTTCATCTTCAGGAGTCCGCTCTTTGTTCATTTGATCTTCAGCTTTTTACTTCTGTTGTTATGAGGCGACTCTTTGTCTTCATGTGTCCGCTCATTGATCATTTCATCTTCAAGCCATTGCGTCTGTCTCCATGAGGCAACTCTTTATTTCAATAAGTCCACTTTTTGTCTATTTGGTCTCCAGTCTTTTTGCTTCTGTGATCAAGAGGCGACTCTTTATTTTTCATAAGTCCACTCATTGCACATTTTGTCTTCAGGCCTTTTGCTTTTGTGATCAAAAGGTGACTCCTTATTTTCATGAGTCCCCTCATTGTCCATTTGGTCTTTAAGCCTTTTGCTTCTGTAATCAAGATGCGACTCCTCATTTCCATGAGTCCCCTTATTGTCCAGAAATCTGTCTTCTGACTTCTAAGGATCCAGCTTATCAAAGCACTGGTATAAGATCTTCAAGGAGTATATCTTTGGGGTATGATGATCAATCAAATCTCTTTAACTCATCAGAGTTAACTTCTATTCAATTTGGATTGAATCAATCATTGGATATTGATCTTCTCTTGACTTTCAAACTGTCAAAGATTCATTCGATCAATGTTCATCTTTTCTTCTTCATTTGTAAAGCTTATTCTTTTATTGTAAAACATCTCCTTCAATGCCAAGCTTCCTCAATTATGTAGAGCTTCACAATGCTTCATTTCTAATTTCTTCTCTTTGCTAGCAATTCTTCTTTCTTCTTTACAGATCACTTCAGTGAAACTTTTGCAGGCTTGATCAAATCTCTTCATACACCTAGTCTTCATTGATTCTGTATATTGTAGAAGAATTCTTCACTTGGATTCCAAGTAGAGATCAGACAATCATTATGAGTCATCTTCTTAGCAACTTCAATCACATAAGCTGGAATTGAACTTTGCATACTTGATGAAGTTATCTCTTGAGCATCTTCAATCTCTTCAACAATCAATTCCTCTCCAACTGATTATTGCACTTCTTCAACTAATCTTTGCATATTCTGATGAAGTCTTTAGTCTATCTTGAGTGCAAAACAATCTTCATTGAATCTATGCATACTTGATAGATGCTTTATTTGAACACCTTCAATCTCTTCGAATGTAGAACATTTGTTTGAAGTAGAGATAGGCGTCAATCCTCTGTTTGGTTCATTGCATAGCTCTTGAAATTCATTGCTTGATCTTAAATCTGTTATGCATTCTCTTTGACATTGCATTGAACTTAAGATTGAACTTTAAGTCTAACTTATGAACTTTTTTAATTTGCACACTAAGTAGATTCATTAGTAAAATAACACGAGGTGTAGTTATCATCAAAATCAACATGAGAATTAACCTTGAGTCAACAAGGATCAACCTTGAGTCAACAACATGGTCTCTGTAAAGTCTCGCCTTTACGTAATCTCCCACCAGGTTATTTGACTCCATCACTTACTCGTTTTCATCCAACAGACTCACCTCGATTTCCTTTGGTTAATTCAAGACCCACACCAATGGAAAATATTAATGCTCCACCAATGGGACACGACCTACGGGATGGACACAATGGGAACAACAGAAACAATGGACACAATGGCCGAAATAATGTCCATGAACGGGGAAGCAACATAGGATAAGCCAAGGCACAAAACTGTACTATGAGAGATTACATGAATCCCTAAAGCCAAACACCAACATCTGCCATAGTACTTCCTGCACACCAAACCACGTTAAATCTGAAACCTGGAATGCTACAAGCCATGCCCCAATTTCATGGTAATGATTCAGAGCAACCGTACACTCACATCAAAGATTTTAAGGATGCACGCTCCATTTTCCAAGATAATGCATGTCCTTAGGAGGTTTTTCTCTTAAAACTCGTCTCATTCACTCTAAAGGATAGGGCCAAAATGTGGTTCAATTCACTAAAGCCCATGTCCATACATTCGTGGCACACACTTCAAGGGGAGTTCTTCAAAAAGTTTTTCCTTGAAAATCAGACTGAGGCACTACGACGTGCCATCTCTCAATTTGCACCGAATAGTAGTGAGACTTTCTTCCAATGTTGGGAGAGGTTCAAGGACCTACTATTTGCATGTCCACATCATGGTTTTCCAGAATGGCACATTATCAACAGGTTCTATTCTTCATTGACTCCTCAATTAAAGATTTTTGTAGAATCAATGTGTGCGGGAACCTATCTACATAAAAATCACACTGAAGCATACAATTACTTCGACTATCTAGCCAACTTGGCTAGAGATTGGGCGAGTACGGGCACTCAAAACCAAACAACTCAAAATCATGTAAACAAGCCCAATACCACACATGTCGGAGGCAAACATCAACTAGGGGAAATAGAAGACTTACAAGCTAAGGTCACGACACTAATGCATAAGTTGGAGGCTTTGAAAACTTCTAAGGTCACCACTTCCGTACCAGTTGAGAGATCCTCACTTTGTCTAGCTTGTGACACATTGGACCATGACATTGCATCATGTCCAGTCATACCAGAGGTGAGGGAAGCACTTCATAGCCAAGTAAACGCAGTTGGCCAATTTCAAAAGGGGTACCAAAACCAGAGAAATGGGAACAATCCTTACTCCAACACACATAACCCGAGTTGGAGGAATCACCCTAATTTTAGGAAGAAATAAGAGGGTCCTCAAAACCCTTAACCATTCCAACAACCCCCACAAGCTTTTCACCAACTACTGCAACTTTTCCAAGGCCAACAAATGCCTTATTCTACACCACTGGTACCACAATGATGAGAATGCAAATGTTATATTTTTCTCCTTTAATGTTTAGTCTTTTATACTTATTAGGTGCCTAAAATACTCATTATTCTTATATTTTGATTTAGGGTGCTATGGAATGCCAAGGAAGAGAATCCTAGCTTAAAAGGGACAAATTCGTACTAAATTGGAAGTAGCATTCGAACGGTCCAAAAGGGCATTCGAATGGTTGCATATGTGTTCGAACGGTACGTCAAACGGATTCACGTCAAGTTCAAGTTCGAAGTGCGTTCAAAAAATACAAAGAGAAATTATTCTGTTCGAAGTGTGTTCGACGCACCATTCGAACGGTGGTCCGATGCGTTCGAACGGTAATAAGGGCGTTCGAATGGCTCTGCGCATCTACAGATTTTCAGAAGCGTATAAAAGTTGGGATTGTTTTATTTTTAGGGTTAACATTTTTCATATTATTTTAGGTGAAAAAAGTAGCAGAAACATACGTTTCTTTCTTCTTCTCTAACTTCTTCTTTGAGTTTTCTTCATGGCCCTGTGTGGCTAAACTTTGAATCTTGGTCGAAGGAAACGGAAGCCTTAAAATTAAAAATAAACTGTGAGATCTAATTTGTTTTCATTGTTCGATTTATGCTTTGAGTATCGGATGTTCTTCTGTGCCTATTTTCTTAATTGTCTTGTTTAATTACTAGGAGGCCTACTAGTTAATTATTCATTGCAATCTACTGCTGGGTTAGATATCAAATCTGTAATTGTTTGCTTCCTCTGATTTGTGAAGCAACTAAGATTTAATGATTTGCTGCGTCAGGAATTATTAGATCTTAGGAAGGACGCTCAACTAAATTAAATACAACCGCTTGTGTTTGTGTTGTTTAGTTTCATCGATCTTTCTAATAAACTTGAGAACAAACCTTGGCTAAACTAGATTAAACTTTGAGTGCTTATCCTGGGTTGTTTAATAGTTAGGGTTAATGAGATCGCTTGTTTTCTAATTAACTACAACTAATAAGAGATAGAAAAACAATTTCGATAGTGAATATTCAATATGTGAATTGATATGCTTGCATCGATGATCAGTTGTAAAATTCCAATGGTGGATGTTGACTTAGACCAAGGTTTGTTCTTTTGATTGATTTCGATACTTTAATTTGAATGTTCTGTAGTTTTTTTTATTACAATTATTTTCATTATACCCAAAACCCCCCATCCTTGTTCACATAGCACAAAACTAGGCTAGACACTCTCCGTGGAAACAATCCTTACTCGCACTACTACATATTTATTTTTTGGGGTATAGGTTTTATTTTTGAGTGTCCGCGACAGCACACCAAATTTTGGCGCCGTTGTTGGGGAGTGATTCTAGTTGATTTTTGTGCTTCTTGTGATTCTTATTTCATTCTAAAAAAAAATTTATTTTAATTATTTTCATTACTTAAGATTTTTTTCCTGAATTGTTTTTCAAGGCTGATTAGAGTTTCTTGGAGTGTTTATGATTGTAACTCGATCTTTTAATTAAGGTGATTTGTAGTGCGACCTAGAAATAGAGAAAACTTTGCACTGGTCAAGAAGGGAAGCTTAGAGAAATTCTATAAAGAACGATCCAGCCCTTGATTCCCTATTTGCTAGCAATTCTAATTTAGGAGAGGAAGAAGTCATGGCTGGAAATCAAACTTTGAAAGAGTTTGCTGCCCTTGATCTGAATCAACAACCCTTATGCATAACATTCCCTACTTTAGATGTTACTACTACCTTTGAATTAAAATCTGGACTAATACATCTCTTGCCCACTTTTGCTGGTCTTGCAGATGAAGATCCCCACAAACCTTTAAAGGAGTTTCATATAGTATGCACGAGTATGAAACCCACGTGGATGACTGAAAAGCAAATTAAATTAAGAGCCTTTCCGTTTTCTTTGAAGGATTCGGCTAAGAATTGGCTCTATTATCTACCATCCGGAAATATTACCACATGGAACGAGATGAAGAGATTGTTTTTAGAGAAATATTTCTCAGCTTCAAGGGTGGCCGACATCCGAAAAGAAATTTGTAGTGTAAGACAGCACAACGGAGAATCCCTACACGAATATTGGGAACATTTCAAGAAATTATGTGCAAGCTGTCCCCATCATCAAATTAGTGAGCAACTTCTTATCCAATATTTCTATGAGGGCCTTCTACCCACTGATAGGAGCATGATTGATGCTGCTAGTGGAGGAGTTTTGGTGGATAAAACTCTCGAGACCGCAAGAAACCTGATTGCAAATATGGCGGCCAATTCTCAACAATTTGGCACTAGACTTGACCCCTCACCTAAGCATGTCAATGAGGTAAATATTTCCTCCATTAAACAACAAGTTGCAAGTCTGACTTCTCTTGTTCGTCAAATGGCTGTAGGTAATATGCAAACGATGAAGACTTATGGTATTTGTTCAATAGTAGGGCATCCAACCAATATGTGTCCAACTCTTCAAGAGGAGTCCATTGAGCAAGTAAATGCAGCATGTGATTTTCTGGACAACCACAAAGAAAGTATGACTCATATTCGAGCTCGTATAACTTGGGATGGAGGGATCACCCTAGTCTTAGCTATGGGAATTCATAAGTAAATCAACCCGTGACTCAAAATTGTCCAAGTTACCAGCAATATAAGCAGCCATACCCCCCTAGACAACAACCGGGCCAAACTTCTAATTCTGGTATGCCTTTAGAAGATATTGTTAAGTCTCTTGCCACTAACACTTTGCAATTTCAACAAGAGACGAAACAATTTCAACAAGAGGCAAGGGCCAATATTCAAAGTCTGGACAATCAGATAAGTTAGATGGTAACCACAATTTGTTAGCTAGAAGCGCAAAGTTTGGGGAAATTACTCTCTCAGACGATAGTAAATCCAAAAAAAAAATGCAAGTGCAATCGTCTTGAGAAGTGGTAAAAAGGTTGAGATTCCAGTAAAGGCAGCCCCTGCATCGTCGAACCAAGAAAAGGAGAAAAATGTCATTGCAGACGAAAACGTTCCCAATGATGATGACGTACCTTAGCATAAGTTTTTGCCTCTTTTTTATTATAAACCAATACCTCCTTTTCCTCAGGCTTTAATGGAATCTAGAAAAGATGAGCAAAATAAATATTTATATGAGATGTTTCGTAGATGCGAGGTAAATATTCCACTTTTAGATGATATTAAATAAGTACCTCGTTATGCTAAATTCTTTAAAGAATTGTGTACAATTAAGAGGAAACAGAAACTTAAGGGATGGGAGAAGGTGAGAGTAAGGGAGAATGTTTCTGCAGTTATTCAAAGAAAACTCCCTGCGAAATGTAAGGATCCAGGTATGTTTACTATCCCTTGTATGATAGGTAACACAAGATTTGAGAAGGCCATGATAGATTTAGGAGTTTCTATTAATGGCATGCCATATTCTATATATGCTTCTTTGAAACTTGGACCTTTGAATAAAATTGGTGTTGTGATTCCATTGGCTAATAAATCTAATGTCTATCCTAAGGGTGTAGTTGAGGATGTTATTATACAAGTTAATGATTTGGTTTTTCCTGTTGATTTTTATGTACTTGATATGGAAAATGGCGACCAAAATGCCCCTATTTTGTTAATAAGACTATTCTTAAAGACATCTAAGACTAAGACGGATGTTGATAGTGGCACACTGATCATGGAATTTGATGGTGAAATTGTTAAGTTTAATATTTGTGATGCCATGAAATATTATGGTGATGATAATCCTTTTTTTTCTATTGATGTGATTGATTCTTTAGCACATGAAGTTTTTGAACTTGATGGACAAGATGTATTGGAATTTGGAAGTTGCCATCAGTAAGCATCTTGAGGAAGTGAATAAAGAGTTAGCGTTGAGTACTGATTTGCAGGAAACTGTTGCAGCATTGAATGATTTTTCAAAGTTACAATAGTCAAGTAATGTTCCTTATGTTGCATCACCAATTTCTAACAAGAGGCCTTTACCCTCTGTTTTGCAGGCCCCTATTCCAAATTTGAAGCCTCTCCCCAGTTACCTTAAGTATGTGTTTCTTGGAGACGGAGAAACGTTATCAGTGATTATCCCCAGTAAACTTTGTGCGTTGCAAGAAGAAAAATTTATGCAGGTCCTAAAGGAGCATAAGACAGCTATTGGTTAGACAATTATGGATATTAAAGGAATTAGCCAGTCTACATGCATGCATCGTATCTTACTTGAATAGGGAGCAAAACCGTCCTGGCAACCGCAAAGAATATTGAAATCGCCCATGTGGAAGTAGTAAAGAAGGAGATCCTCAAACTTCTTGAAGTTGGAATGATTTATCCTATTTTGGATAGGAATTGGGTTAGCCTAGTTCAAGTGGTTCCTAAAAAGACTAGAAAAACTGTTGTGAAAAATCATAATGATGAGTTAGTTCCTACCCGTGTTCAAAATGGGTGGCGGGTTTGTATAGATTATAGAATATTAAATGTTATAACCTGCAAAGACCACTTTCCTTTACCTTTTATTGATCAAATGCTTGAAAGGTTAGCTGGTCATTCTTACTATTATTTCATTGATGGTTTTTTCAGGTTATTTTCATATTGCAATTGCCCCAGAGGATCAAGAAAAGTCAACTTTCACATGCCCATTCGGGACTTTTGCATATCGTCGCATGCCCTACAGCCTTTGCAACACCCCCGCCACTTTCTAAAAGTGTAAGGTTAGCATATTTTCACATTATATTGAGCATATCATAGAAGTTTTTATGGATGATTTCACAGTTTATAGAGACTCCTTTGATAATTGTTTACATAACCTTACACTTGTTCTTCAAAGATGCATAGAAACTAACCATATGTTGAATTCTGAAAAATGTCATTTTATGGTTGAACAATGTATAGTGTTAGGCCATGTTGTTTTATCTAGGGGAATTGATGTAGACAAAACTAAAGTTTACATTATCTAATCTTTACCGTATCCCACTAGTGTGCGGGAAATTCGTTCTTTTCTTGGACATGCATGTTTTTATTGAAGATTCATCAAGGAGTTCTCCAAAATAGCATCACCCCTATGCAAGTTGCTATAAAAGGATGCGGCTTTTGAGTTCGATGAGGCATGTAAAAAGGTGTTTGATAAGCTGAAGGAACTGTTGACTTCAACCCCAGTTATCCAGCCCCCTGACTAGAGCGTTCCTTTCAAGATAATGTGTGACCCAAGTGATTATCCAGTAGGCGATATCTTGGGTTAAAGAATTGGAAAAGCATCTCATGCCATTTATTATGCTTCAAGAACTTTGAATGATGCCTAGAGAAATTATACTACTACTGAAAAAGAACTTTTAGCTGTTGCTTTTGCTTTAGAAAAGTTTTGATCTTATTTGCTTAGTACTAAAGTCATTGTTTACTTTGATCATGCAGCTCTTCGTTATTTAATAACGAAGAAAGAGGCAAAACCAAGATTAAGTAGATGGATACTTCTCTTAAGTGAATTTGATTTGGAGATCAAAGACAATAGAGGAACAGCAAATCGTGTAGCCGATCATTTGAGTCGTTTAGCTCATGTGGAGGATGAACTTCATTTGCAAGAAACATTCGCTTACGAGCAATTGTTCTCCGGGAGTGTCGATTCTCTAGTTGTTATTTGAACTGTCGATGCTATGCCAAGTCAATACACTTATGTCTAAGCGGTTTTTTATTATTGAAATTGCTCATTTTTGCATGTCTTATTCATTTACTCTTTTAACAAGCTTTCAAGTCAGAGAACCTTGTGTGTTCATGTTTAGTTTAGTGTATGGTGTGACTTGGAATCGAAGCACAAAGGATGTAATTGCATGAGTTGAGATGGTAAAATTATATGTCATTGATAGTGCACTCCAATGTGATTTCCTCTCTTCGATGCTTTATGCTTTTAACTTGCACGATTCATGATTTAAGGGATTTAGTGTTCATTTGAATGGAGTTATTGCATGACCATCATATCTTTACTATTTATTTGACATGACATGGGTAGATGTTTGTGGATATCATCTCTAGAAACCCTCACGCAACACCACTTGTCCACTAGGATAACCTAGGAGTTTAATGGGTTGGTGCATTTGCTAAATGCACCCGGGACTCTCACAAAATTGGAGATTATGTTTTCTTATTGTAGTTTTGCTAGGGACTAGGAAAAGGTTAGTTGGGGGGTGTGATTAGACTATATAAATGTAGTCTATGGTCACTAAACGGCCTTTTTATAGCCGTAGATTAGAGTTAATTATGCTTTCATTACTTTATATTGTATTTAACTTTGTACTCAACCTCATTTCAGGTATTTGAAGCTAAGGAAGTCATTTTGGAGTTAAAGAAGTGCTCCGAGCTGCGACCGTGGCTCGTCGAGGACCGTTGTCGGGGCTTTTATCTTGAAAAATGTGCAAGTTTCTACTCATAGATCAGAATGGGATGAATGATACGCTGTTGGAAAGCTCTTTCAAAATTACACATATTTGCCTCTAATGTGTGTCGACAAATTCTAACTCGAAAGGCTTCAAACAAGTTGATTCCTAAATGAGCAAAAAATGAAATTACCGTTCAAACCCCCAGAAAGCCGTTCGAATGGCCAGAAGAAAAGAAGTAAAAATTTTGCCTACCGTTCAAACGATGGCAGGGGCCATTCGAACGGCCCGATAGCTTGCATTCAAGAAATGGCCTACCATTCGAATGCCCCTTCTAGCCATTCGAACAGCAAAGAACAAGCCAGCCACCATTCGAACGCCCGACCAGCTGTTCGAACAGCAAGGGTATTTTTTGCCAAATTTTAGGGTTTAATTGTAATCCCTATAAATACAAACTTTTATTTTATTTTTGAGATATCAGAGTAGAGGGGCAACAATATTTAGGATTTTTGTAAGTTTTTCATTTATTTAGCTTATGTTTGTTAGATTATTACTTAGTTGTAATTGTAATCTCTTAAATACTAGTTTTAATACATGTTTCTTCCATTTCCTTGCATTAAATTCATGATATTAGTTGAGTTCTTGAATTAAATTCGGATTTTCAGTATTTCTTCCATTATTTCAAAGTTGTTTCATACATAGATATGAGTTGCTAGCTCTCCCACTCTTGGGATTAATTGTGAAGACCCATTAGAGGTCTTGGATGAACAAAGGGGGTAGATTTCGGATTGTCAAGATAAATCTCTATTTTTATTGTTCTTCGTGTTCTTCGTACTAGAAAACATTAAAAACTTAGGGGATTGATTATGTTCAGTAACATTTATACGTGAGTCTATACTCAGTATATGCGCTGCACAAATCGATAGTATTCTTCCTCGATTCTAGAAAATCAATTTATTCTAGAAGTTGAATTTCTAAAGAACACCTCGTTTTTATTGCTAGAACTTCCAAATCCAAGACTCATGATGTAGTCAAAGGATTTGAGTTATAAAATACCTCCTTTGCAATTCCAAGAAAAACAATTGGTTGGATCAATTAAACCCGAGACTTTGTCGCATTAAGTTAAAATCAAATTTTATTCAAGTCGTTTCGCATTTGTTTGTAGCTAGTTTAGATCACCAAACCATTTACAAAACAAATATATTTTTATTTTCGTTTTTAGAAGCATTTTGTTAGAACTTTGTGAGCAATTGAGAAGGTAGTTCTAGTTCTTTCGATTCAGTGCACATAGCTCCTTGTGGGAACGATCTCGTACTCCGAGTTTTACTACTCCACCAGCTTTCACTCGGAATCATCTCGAGTGAGCATGGTTGACGCGAGTCACTTAGCCTCACTTGGTATGGAAGACTTACCTTAAGACTTTGTAAAATTAGGCTTACTCGCCGATTG